>BMAT01011545.1:1341-11715 GCA_019649035.1 Elysia marginata | reverse complement strand
CGTTAGAGACAGTATGTGTGAAAATATATGAGTTACAATAATATTACCAAAAAAAGAAAAGCTGAGTGAGAAGGAGTGGGCCATAATGTCCTTTAGTTTACAGATAAGACTGTTTGTCTAATACTAAGACGTTGACAGGGGAATGGTGGAGAGGGGAATATAGGAAACAAAGAGATGCAAATAGCTAGCTGTAATTCATGTTTTCCGGTTAGGGCATACATAGAGATAAACTGAAGGATATCGTTATGCCTATGCAAAATGCATGCTTGGAACATGCTTAGAAATGAGATTAACTCTATCACAATGTTGATACATCAATGTTGGTAATCGTAGTTCCTTTTCATCGTTCAGAGACGAAGCAAGTTTGAAAGAAATGCTGAGGCTGCGAGGCGGACAGCGTTGTTAAATCTAGTTTAGACCATTATTGAATTGTTATCGTGCAGTTCGCGAGGCGCCTTTTCAAACTGTTGAAGTCAAACCTAGGTGTACTCTAATCGGTAAGACGCCAAAGACGCAGCAATTATTTCTATAACTCGTCTCCATACGCTGCTTAAATTGTTGACTGTGTCGAGTGCTCGATCATTAGAGACCTTTAGCACACGCACCGTGTCTCACTACGCGTTCGTGAAAATCGGGAAAGCAGATTGAGGAAACTATAAAAATAATGAAACCAGTTTCTAAAAATAGACGCCACAGACGTTCGCGTCATACTCACGTGTTGCTGCTTAAAGTCTGTAATAATTTCAATAGGCGCCGCTTAAATGGTCGAGTGCTCGATTTTTTAAGCTACCCACCTGTAGGCCTACGTGTTAAGTTTTAGTTTAGTAGAATCTTTGGGTAACTGCAATCACTTTTTTACTTTTACCCTTCTTAAAGTTAATTCTTATTTTCTCTTACTTTTTAAAATTACGATACTTGTAACCATCATCTTGATTACCATGGTGATTACCACCATTACCTTCTTTTTTGCCGTGATAATGAGATTTAGATAAATAGTTTATAAATCGCAACTTATTTGACTATTGAAAGCCATGACTGATCTTCTGGAAGCGCGTACAAGAGAATAAACAAAAGGAAAATCAAGCCCACAACAAGCTGTAGGCATAAATGCATTATACTAACATAAAAAATACTTTTTTTATTTCGCCAATTGCAAAATTTTTCCATTTTTTTCCCATAATTTATATGAAATGGAGACTATTCTCTATATACTGAGAGAGTGAGAGAAAGGGGAGAGAGAGAGACTTTTACATCTTTTATTATTACGAAGGGAAGGACATTCTCTTCATTTCGTAAATGGCCAACTTTCCCCTAGTTTTAAACTTCTAGATTTAAAGTGTAAGAGCGTTTCAGTTTATATTTTTTTTATCTCACTTCATCTTTCAATTTAACATAAAATTTATTCACACTTTGGTTCTAACACAAGCTGGCCTTGGCCATGTGCTGGGGCCACGCCACATGTTTCGCAAGGCGAAGCAAGTCTAGCTTCACACACTTCCACCCTATAAATAGCTATTTATATTTCAGTTAGTGCTTACATTGCCCTCAAGTCGAATGAATCGACTCGAGTGTTGCATAAAATAGATAACGGAAGAGTACAGGAAGGAGTCGCTACGGGACAATAATTATCATTGTCCACATCTCGACCATTTTAAGCACGCTGTCAAAAAATGTCTACAGACTAAAAGTAGCGAAAACTCACGTGTCGATTCATTCGACTCGCTTCGTCTCCAGTCTCGCGAGGCCTGTTTCGTCTCGCGCCTCGAGCCTTTGTCAGGGCAAAGAGAGTACTTTCCTCCCCAGTGACAGGTCCAGTGCCAAAACATGTGGGGTGGCCAACAGCTCGTGCTAGTAGTAAAGTGTGAATTGCTTCCAGGGTAAAAAGGAAGAATAAGAATGATAAGATGAAAGGCTCTAACTCTAATAGTCGAGAACTAGTGGAAAATTGAACGTTTCGCAATTGACGAAATGTAAAGAATGTCCTTCATTTCATAATATTAAAAGATGTAAAAAAAACTCTCTCTCTCTCTCTCTCTCTCTCTCTCTCTCTCTCTCTATCTTTCTTTCTCTTTCTCTCTCTTTCTCTCTGCAATTGACGAAGTGAAGAGAATGTCCTTTTAAAAGATGTAAAAGTCTCTCACTATCTATCTCTCTAACTCCCTCGGTCTGTAAAGAATGGCCCTATTTTATTTTAAATTATAAAATAAAAATTAGAGAACTTTTGCAATTGACGAAATGAAGAGAATTCTATTTTCTTAGTACATGTATTAATATTATGGTGCATGTAGACCCATAGCTTGATATGGGCTTGATTTTTTTGGTTTAGTTTCACGAAGGCCAACGCGATTCCAGACGAGCTAAATCGCGAATTATGAACTATTTTTGTAAGTCCCATTATTACGGCGAAGATGATGGTGACGGTGATAATCACCATGGCAATAATCATTCATGGTGATGATTACATGTACCACAATTTAAAAAAGTAACAGAGAAAAAGAATTTACTTTTAAGAAAGGAATTGTGTATTTCTTCATGCGCATGAAGAAATACACGCCGTGGCTTCAAAATTTCAATCTACTTCCGTTGCGGGTGATTTGTCTTGCCTGTTGTCATTTTGAGATGTTGATGACAGTTTGTCTGTGGGTCGGAAATTTTCTAATTATGGAGAATTAACAAGTTTTTCTCACAAAACGACAGAAAAGTGGTGAAATAAAGGTTAGGGATGCAGGAGGGGTTTTACTTTTAGTTGCAGCTGCAAACAAGAAAATCCAAGAACTCAACAAGCATTATTTTTATTCAATCTGTAATTGCTACTTAAATCAATTTTTTAGAAGACGTTAACATTTGGTGTTTGTCATTTTCAACAATAATTTTCTTCGGTCTTACATATCATAAAAACTTGTTAAATAACTGTATGTTCGTTAATAACATGTTGCTCATGTATGTTTGGTGATGGTTTAAAGTTATACATGTATTTCTGTGTGTTAACCGTTTTATAAAGTTGCACTTTGTAAAGAACATGTTTAACCCTGTGAAAAAAGACTAAAATATTTCACGGCTATTCTGATAATAGTTTGAATTAAAGAGCTGAAAATTTACACCTTGAATGAAACTAATTTAAACACATTTTATCCCACATACCTAAGCATTCATTTTTCCCCACCTTCTTTGTTCTCAGAAAACTAATTCGAAATCCTCAGATTCAATTTAAAACACCAGTTTTGAATCACTGAACAAGTAAATAAAGGCAAAAAATCTGCAGCCGGAATAATGTGCATACTCAAATAAATATTCTCAAAAATTACGCTCGGGTGGAAACCTACTACATGGTAAGTAGTAGTACTACATTTTATTTATAACAATTAGTAGAAACTGTAATTTGTAGCTGTAAAATTTAAGAACCCATATCACATGAAATAATACAACCTGCCGATACTTTCAACGTAAAGATGTAGAGACTAAATTTTTTTTAAACATGAAATGATACAAATAGCATGATCTTCCAACCTCAAGTAATACAAACATATATTCTTCTTCTTCTAGAACACAGACATAGTTAACATGAAGTAACTAGTATGCAGATTCTTTCAACAAGAAGAAATAGAGATGTAGATTCTTTCAACATGGAGAAAAACAGACATAAGACTCTTTCAACATGAAGAAATACAGACATAAGACTCTTTCAAAACAGAGAAAACAGACATGAGACTGTTTCAACATAAAGAAACACGGGCAAAAGACTCTTTCAACACGGAGAAAACAGACATAAGACTTTTTCAACATGAAGAAATAGACAAGCACATTCTTTTCAACATGAAGAAATAGACACGTAGGTATTTTCAATGTAAAGAAATGTTAACACTATAAAAATAAACAAACATACATAGATATTTTCAACGTGAATAAATACAAACATATTGATAAGAGTTTTAAGACTCTTTAAACATGAAGAAATACAAACTCAGATTCTTTTAACATGAAAAAAAATAGACATGTATAGGCCTACATTCTTTTAACATAAAGAAATAGACAAGCAGATGTTTTCAACGTGAATAAATACAAACATAGACTCTTTCAACATAAAGAAACAGACCAGCAGATATTTTTACCGCACTATTAGGTAGCCTCGACCTGAGAACTTCGTGGGGGGGAGGGCTAAACAGCACTGACTCTAAAAGTCAAACCCAGACACCTGAGCCAGTTCGCTGAATACCTAAATTACAGCCCGTTTGTCAGGTAGGCACCATACAACAAAATGAGACAAAAAATCACGGAGCACTATCTTGAAATCATAAGTTTTCTGTCATATAATTATATTGTCACTTTTCGAACAAACGTTTAGATCAAAGGGAAAAAAATCAGGCCCCCTCCTTTCTCTGTCTAATAACTCTATCTAGAATAGTCTAGGGCAAAAACTAACACCGCCACCATTATCAGAGACAAAGCACACCCTTTCCACCCCGTGGTGGCAAGGGTCGACCCCTTATGGGTCGGGAATGAGTGGAAAGGTGCCTCCCTCGCGACTCATCTTGGAGCGGAGGGTTTATAACATAGAAAAATACTAACAACGAAATAATATATGTACCCCCTACCCACATTCCACTTTATATATACCCAACTCCCACCCCTTTCGAGTAAAAAGCAATAGATCTAACATTTAAGGTACTGAAAAGACTCCAAAAAAAAATCTTGATGGAAAAGTGAATGTGAAATTATTTAATTTCTTATACTCACTGTAACTAACCGACCGGGTCATCGAATATAGAGAGAAAAGGCACACGTGAAAAAAAAAGTAAGTCGACAATTCGTCGACAATTTGTACCGACAATTTAAGCAGCGTTCTTAATAGCTATTTTCGAAGTGCCCGCATTACATTGCTTCTAAAACGTTTCGTAGGGAATTTTCGCTGCTGCTTCCCTACGTCCTGGTAATAAACACTACACAGCCGCTGACATAATTTTTTTTTGTGAACGTTTCTTCGTTAGATCTGCTTTTAAAATAATCGGATTAATGCACCAAACAAAATCCTCAACTCCCCGATAGAATGAGAGCTAGGCGCATCATTTTTTTGTTCGTTATGTCTTGATAGATAGCAGACTTTGACCTACGGTATGTTTTAGGTGCAAGTTTCAAAATTTAGAAAAAGGATTTTTGAAATATGCCTCTCTCTGCCTATCTGTACCGCTCTCTTCCTTTCCCCTCTGCCTCTCTTTCTGTCTCTCTGTATTCCAATATTTCTCCATCTCTCACACTGTTTTTTTCTGAGACTCTCTTTATCCGTTTCTCTGTCCATTTCTCTCACTCTCTTTCTCTCTATGTGTCTCTGTCTCTCTCTCTCCCTCTCTCTTTTGTTCCTCCGTGTAGCTTTCTTTATGTCTCTCTATCTGTTTCTGTTTTTTCCACAGTATTTCGCTGCCTCTCTCAGTCTCTCTCTCTCTCTCTCTATCTCTCTCTCTCTCTCTCTCCCTCTCTGTCTCTGTCTCTGTCTCTCTCTCTCTCTCTCTCTCTCTCTCTCTCTCTCTCTCTTTCCGCCTCTTTCTCCTCTCTGTCTTTATGTCCCTCTCTGTTGAATCGAAATAAAACAAAATTCCAACTTGGAGCAAACAGGTCCTGTTGGCATTTATTTGATAATTTGAAAGTGACAAGGGGATCGATCCGTGAATCGATTGTTTTAATCAACACGTATAGGGGCAGATCAATAGCAATACATGTATTTTTTTTTGGCAACACCCAATTTCAGCCCGGTTTTTAATTTCTTTGAAGTTTTGACATCAAAGGGTCTCACCACCTTGGCCTCTCAGGTCACCCACTTACAGCCCGGGATCGCTCTTAACAATTATTTATTATAACTAGAACAGCAGCTTCGATACTGAAACTTTCCCATCTGCGTTGAACAGGCTGTGGACTGTCGCTTTGATCGCACCAAAGTGGCCGCATTAGAAAGTTTTGTCGTTTTATTGGTTTCGAATAAAAGTGTTAGAAAATTCATTAAAAGAATCATTATAAAATATTTACAAAGTTGGAGGCAGCATCTTTTTGGCAGCTTGGCGAAGATAGACAGTCAGATCAGTTTCTCCATTAACATATTGCTGATATAAGTGCTCCTTCTGTTGCTTTTTGTCTCTGTATTCTTTTCGTTTCTTGGGCGAAGGTTGTCCAACACAACGAATCTTCAGATTAACTTTTTCTTGCTCATGTTTCAGCGTCTCTAGAAACCTGAAAATGTTTGGACGGGGGCAAATTCTCTTAGAAAAGTGCATGTGGAAAGCTTCACAAGAGTTGGTAGTTGTAGCGTCCTCTTTGTCGATCCCGGCCCATATAGCTGGAAGAAATCTTGCCGTCTGTTGGAAGATGTAGTCTGCAAACTTTTCTGCTTTGTCCGATGGAGGTTGAATAGGCATCAATGTAAAAGCAAAACATTCTTCAATTTTTTCAGTTGGCAGTAAGGGAATCGCGAAAAATAATTTGAGCCATTGTCCTATTCCTGAGTCGTTGTTTTTGTACTCTGCCGCCAAACCGAGCTCCTGAATCTTTCTAAACCACGCTTGGCTGAGGTGAAAAAGGCATAGTCTTATCTTACACGAAGGCCACGTTGATGAAAGAGCTGCATGGACGGAGACCTCTAAATCCACTAACATCTCTTCTGGGCACAACTCAATTTGAAGCTCTCTTGTAGTTTCTACCAACATTTCCAGCATTTTTTCATACGTCGTTTTCTTTTTATCAGGTAATAAACAGAACACACATAGCGTGTACCGTCCGTTCTGGAATGCGTGGAGCGTGTACATTTGGAAAAAAAACTTCGGGCAAGACTTGAATGTTCCATCGCCAAGCATCCTGTGACTATTTGAAAGAAAGAGAAGACTTTCCTCTGTGGTTAACAGTGCAATGCCATATTATTTGTTGCTTTTGCAGATTGAGAAATTGTAGTATTTTATATCCATTCGCATCAGTGTTTCTAATACCTCTTCCTTGCATGTTTTGGTCTCAATTTCAGCCTTTCACGATAAAATGTATCCTTCAGGCCTTTTACATCCTGATAGGTGATTAAGCTAGATTTCAGCGCTTCTTGGCATACCATCTTCCCCACTGACTCTTCTGTGATTTCTTGTGCTCTCCTTTTAACTGACGTTCTAGTCTTCTGCAGCTGTAACGCTTTTTCTTGAGGTTTCATAATGGTTATGTGTGGTTGGTTTCATGATAATTTCGTTCATGTCCAAATTCGTTGTGCCGTTTGATGGACATGTTTCAGCTGTGCGTCGCCAGGATACAGAATTTTTGTTTCGTCGCCGTATACGAAACCGAAAACCATCGACTATAAGGCATGGCCCCCCATCTATTTGTCTGAATGATTTCCATCTGGTACAATCTATGGTCGATTGGAGAAAAAATTAATCTATACTCCAGATGTTTAGCAGAGTAGGCCTACTGTCAGTGTATTGTGTACAGACTTACACAGAAGTGTAGCATTCTAGTCAAAATGAGGAAATATCAGAGAGATAAGTGTTTAGTATTGTTCACCATCTTCTTGAAATGTTTTGATTTGATTACGCTAGGATACAAGGTAGCGTAGAAAATGAGAGTCATGTCATATTTTTTTTGTACCGAATACGTAAATACAAATTAGCTGTGTCTGGTACTGTTTACCATCTTCTTGAAATGTTTTGGTTTGATATTACTCGTAGTTACTGACGCTATGATATAAGGTAGCGTAGAAAATGCCAGTCATGTCATGTATTTACATGCAGTTTATTTTGGTATCGAATACGTAAATATAAAGTGGGCTGAATTTAGGTGTCGGCAAGTGAGAGCGGCAATCGGGCTGAAATTGGGTTAACCCAGATAAAAGCGGGCTGAAATAAGGTGCTGCGCTTTTTTTTAAACATTGTCAACATTATTTCCATTCCATTGCTTGCATCAATCCATAGCAACGTCTGTTGCCGGATTTAGCCTGCTAGACAATTTGACGCCTAGATCTATAGATACATGTACCATAAAGATGATGGGCTGTAACTGTAAGAACAGCATTGGCCAAGTCGTAATGAGCATTGTAGGCCCTATTTACTTTTTAGTAAGAGAGATGGTTGGAAAAGGGGGGTGGGGGGTCACTTATTTAGACAGGTAAGACACTCGCTCAGAGATCGGGAGGTGCGTGGTTCGATCCCGGCCGAGTCAAACCATGTACTTTAATGTTGGTATTAGCAGCTGATCCGCCTAGTGTCTGGCATAATGGATTTAGTGCTAAGTCTGGTCGGCCGGTGTCAGGATAATGTGACTGGGTGTGGTGTATGCAAGCGTTCCTTACATCACAGTGTGGCAGCACGCTTTCAATTGTCCCAAGCGCCGTCTCTGATATGACCTTGTAGTTAAAAAGAAACGTTAAAATTCAAACAACCAACCAAATCTCAAGTTAACAGTCTATATAAATAATAAAATCAACCTCTCTCTCATCTCTTCTCATTAAGTGCTTCTTGCAAGTTTTTTTTTTTATTCTAATTCTAGTTTTTCTCTTTGACAATACGTAATACATATACAGTAATGATGGTTGGCACAACAAATGTTTATGTATTTTAACCCACCCACCCTCTCTCTCCCTCTTTCAGTCCTTCGGTCCTTTTCGCCTTTTTCTTTTCATATTCAGGGTTAAAATTTAGATTCCAGAAACTTGACTTAAACAAACACAAAATTATCGTTTTTACCCCTTACCACTCATACACACACCCTATCTCTGTCTCAGTCTCTGAAGAAATATCTAACCATTTTGAGCTCTAGAACAACTAGAAACTGTTCAGTAGTTTTCTGGAACAATCAAGTTCAAGTTTAAATACTTGAAACATGTATTAAATTAAAGCCTAATCAGGGTAACAGATTCTAACATTATCAGTATGTATTAGTTTAATTGCACACAAGCCCAGTACGGTGGGACCTTGGAGTCGTGAACCCTGATCATAGGAAAACCAGGCAAATCGGGAAAGATTTGAAATAAACGCAATCGTTTTTTTCTATAAATATACGATCGTAAATTACCTTTAAAAAGGAACCGACAAATCGGGAAGCTTTCATGGAAAAAGGAACCGACAAATCGGGAAGCTTTCATTAAATTGCCATGTAGATTTAGAAAAGAAAGGGGAAATTGTCTCTTTTTCACTATGACCAATGTATAGTCGTCGAAAATAAATCTTTCACCAGCAAAATTAGTACCTCAGAATTGGTGCAAGCTTAGTTTGTTATCGGTCAACACTATATTTATCCACTTAAAAAAAGAACCACACTTTGCGAACGAGCTTAGACAGCTGCATGTTCAGCATTTCCCTATCGCAATCCAAAAGAAAATGTTTTATTTACCCAAGAATTATGCCAAATCACACCTAGCCAGCCTCATGCAATATTTACCTGGTCATATCTAGCATGACATTCGTCAATGTGCTTCATGACCGAAGTACTACGTAGACGAAATTTGGAATATTGCTTAGATCTATATAATCCGAGTCGAGTCTCCATGTACTTTATTCTCCGTATTAGTAAGCCTGATGCAAGCTTAGGAGACGTAAAACTGGTAAAAGCAATGTTGTTTACTGAACTGTTTAATTGTATAACTAACATCAGAGAGCAAAAGTGTTTTGACGGGTTTAAAACGACTTAATTTTTTAATCCATCGAAAATTAAACATTCGATTAAAACATCTCACCGTCCCCTGTTAGTCCGGCCAGGTTTTTGGACCCCGCCACCCCCTCCTCTCCCCTCTGTCTGTCTGTCTGTCTGTCTGTCTGTCTGTCTGTCTGTCTGTCTGTCTCTCTCTCTCTCTCTCTCTCTCTCTCTCTCTCTCTCTCTCTCTCTCGTGCGCGCGCGCTCTTTCTTTACGCATTTTTATCTACCAAGCGTTACAAGTATGGTTATTGAAGCATTTTTAAAACTTTTTACAGAGCAAAAATACATGCACTTGCCTTTGATTATTTTTTTAAATTCTAGTAAACAAACGGGAATCGGATGCAATCAAACGGGAATTTAAGAATGAGATTATCCGAGAAAAATTATAAGTTTTGGCTATCGCACCCTTTTAGATACTACTGAACGGGAATTTACCTCCAAAAGTTCAAACTTGATTTCAAATGAGCGAGGAGAGACATAGCATGGAATTTTTCAAAGGCTGAATTAACAAGCCGAATAAAATAGATTTGGATGAATTGAAATGGCAATTGTTTTAAACCATGTACAAATATCATTGAAGTAGTTCGGATTTAAAATCGCACAACTTCAGCTTTATGCATCAAACTAATTAATATCTTATAACACAACTTTTTCTTTTTCTCAGTATGCCTATTTGCTTTTGGTCGCTATTTCCTTTTCCTCTTCACCTCCCACGTCCTTCTCCTT
>BMAT01011541.1:53170-65377 GCA_019649035.1 Elysia marginata | reverse complement strand
ACACTGAGACTTACTTCATCCACTCCTCTAACTGGTGAACACTGAGACCTACTTCATCCACTCCTCTCTGAGACAGGTGAATGTGAGACTTACTTCATCCACTCCTCTCTGAGACAGGTGAACGCTGAGACTTACTTCATCCACTCCTCTCTGAGACAGGTGAACACTGTGACTTACTTCATCCACTCCTCTCTGAGACAGGTGAACGCTGCTTCAACCACCTCCAGACTGAGATTGTTGTTTTCCACTGCCATAATCATCTTCGCCAGAACAGTCGGGACTGCGGGAAATTCACAAAAAAATTTAACACTTAAACATAATGAGTGAACTCCTTATTTCATGTCTTTTAAGGAAAATTCTTTGTCCGATAAAAATTCTTTTGTTTCGATGACATCGTAAGTAGAATGGCAGTGACACATCACAAACAAGAAAGCAAATTTTTATGAAGTAGTTCAAAATCCTATTGAAAAAACAACAACAACAACAACAACATAGAACTCGCAATTAAGCTTTTTTTCAAATTTTGTAGAAACAGCAGGCAAAAAGAGGAAGCTAAAATTCCCCAATCCTACACTGCTGGGGCAACCAATGTGCAGTCCTCTCCCACATAGTTTTCACTGCAGATATTACACTTTGATCGTACCGGCAGTATGGATTAAAATTTTTGACAAGACACTTCTAGATATCGAACGATGCATTTGTCTGAGCTTCAAAACGTTTCAAATTGCATAAAATTTATGAAACTTTCAGGGAGAGATTTAGGACTTCTTTTAAAATACACAGGTAAAATACGTCTGTTATATACACAAGTAAAAAATATCTGTTATATACACAAGTATAAAATATCTGTTATATACACAAGATGAAATATCTGTATTTAAAAGCTGTTTTCTTACATTCAAACTGACCACACCTGATTCCTAATGTCTGGTCTAGAGACACTTGGGGAGCAATCATAAATTTCATACACCATTTAAAAAAATTTACTCTTTTCCCCCTTTTAAAAAATAATTTATAATGGAGAAAAGAAAGACTATTGACCATGTGACAATATCTGCCTAAGATAACATGCGTGTGATTCTTACTCTTGGGCGGCAAGGTCGTCGGGCTGCTCATGTTGAACTCAAACTGCTCCAGGTCTGGGTACTCCTCATGACCGTCACCTCCAAGACTCAACCCACTTAAATCTGAGGCTGGGCCACTGACACCGCTACTGAAGTCGCTACTTATCTCCCTTTCCATGCTGCTGGCTTCAACTGGTTCGGCACAATTAGCAGCTGAGCATGGGCTTGGGTTCTCGTTCACTTCCTGTCTGGGTTTTAGGACGATTTCCACCAGGACGAACATCTCGGAAGAGTTGACGTGCTGCGGTAGCAAAGCATCAGGAGAGAGGCCAAGGAAGTTGCAGCGCCACGACTCTTCGTACTCCAGGCTCCACGGTATCAGACGACAGCATCCCTTGGGGAGGAGCGTCTGTGACACGAGGATATAACACTTCATTTTACTTCAGGTAAGATTTCACACAGGAAAATCATAAAAGAAAAAAACCCCAACTTTATCGCACAGATTTAGGTTAGATAAAAACTACAGTGGAAACCTCATGATTCGAATGTTTCTATTGATAAAAACTACAGTGGAAACCTCATAATTCAAATGTTTTTATTGATAAAAACTACAGTGGAAACCTCATAATTCGAATGTTTATATTGATAAAAACTACGGTGGAAATCTCATAATTCGAATGTTTCTATTGATAAAAACTGCAGTGGAAACCTCATAATTCGAATGTTTCTATTGATAAAAACTATAGTGGAAACCTCATAATTCGAATGTTTCTATTGATAAAAACTACAGTGGAAACCTCATGATTCGAATGTTTCTGCAAGTAAAGTTTCTTTTTCCTATTTTGTTTTGTTAGATTCCACTGTAATTCAAAAAATGTTTTGAGTGCACTTTAGTAAAATTTCCTCTTTTGTGATATACTAATTATTTAGATTTGGGATAATTTAAAATTTATTTTAAATGCACATTTCCGGGCCTGGGGGTGTGTTTTACATTCCCTGATCTTCTTCCAGTTGAACGCGACACAAAAATACCTTGAGAACATTATTGAAGGATTTGACCATGGATTTCTCATGTCCGCTGACAATCACTTGGTTTCCAATGACAACGTGGTGAGCCAATGCTTGGAAGTTAGCTCTTCCCAAAATCTGAAAAACAAAAACATGAAAACAACTACATGAAAACGCTGTTAGAGACAGAAAAAGTTTCTTGCCTTCAAAAGCTGCATGGTAAATACATTGAAGTTCCAACCAAAATGATAGAAGTCGCTGCTTCTGTTTGAACTCTTTAGCATCTAAACCGGCCCAAACCAGCTAAAAATAGACCTAGGGCCTCTGATTTATCCCTGTCCAAGCCAGTCATATTTGAAGCCCTCGTTACTCTTCAAACCAGATGGATGTGATAGTAGTAGTGGAACTCCCCCCCCCCTCCTGGTTACATGAAATCATTCTGTTTCTTTCTTAATAAAGATTTGAACGTCCTACAGAGGTACTTTTGTATCCCCACAACTCAAATGCCTATTGAGGGTATGGTTTGTAAACAAAAACCTGAACCCTAGAAAGCAAATGACGACCATAGAATGTAATTCTGAGGGGTGTATTTGCTTAGATTGGCCATGAAAACTATTGAAATAGAAGAATAAATTTAAAATTGTCAACAGCAATAACAACTTACGAAAAAGTTAAACCTATTTTATTACAAGTTGGTTGAGATGATAATTATCAATGAGAACATATCACTGAGAAAAATCATATAACGATATAACGATTTACACCTGTACAATTCGTATCAACGAGATAGCCTCAATTTTACACTGCCTCGATTGTATATATAAAAAATATTGATTTTTCAAGGCAGGTTATGACCATTATCACCTATCACTTTATTCTAACCTTATCAAGTAGAAAAGAACCATCTAAAGAAATACAGCACAAATTTAGCATTCTGATAATCTAACAACATTTTATCCCATAAAAAATGAAAAACGAAAGCAAAACTCCCCCCAAAATATAATGCAAAATAAAAAATTGTAGATTCTAAGTAGATTTATGTAGTTTTAAAATGTTAATAATTTCAACGAAATGGCGAGAGAAGAAAGAAGAGGTTGTACTAAGGTGCATTAGTTTTTCCCTGCTTATTTATTCAGTTTTGACCAGACTCACACGGTTGAATGCTTTGGGATTTAAAGATTTCCAAAAACTTACCTTGAATGGAAAACAAGCTTAGAGCTCTGAGTAAAGACAGTGCAAACAAACCGTAAACCAAGTGTATAAAGTTACCTATCTTAAATGCCAAATCACCTTTCTCAAGTGTCAAAGTCATCTTTCTTAGGTGCCAAAGTTGAGTGCTGAAGTTACCTTTCTTAGGTGGCGAATGTCTCGCACAACTGGAGCAAACTCATCATGACATTCTTCTTCCACACGCTGATGGTTAATTGTCTCAAGGGACGGAGTCTTCTCACCATCTTCAGCAGCGTCACTGTCTGTCTGGACTAGCTCGCCACCATCAAGCTTGCGCGTGTAGATTTTGATGAAACCTTCCTCAGTTTCTGTTAGGAAAAAAATGTTTTATCAAACAGAATCACAGCGTCAGATACAGTGTTGGGAATACGGTCAACTCTGCTTCCGTTGATTTTTCAAAAACTAGATTTTTTTACAGAAGAACTGCTCTCTCTGACTCATACCGTGACCTTGAAAATCATTGCGGAGGAGTGGAGACTGAAGATACTGTGACACCGTTTGACGTTGACACAAAAGTTGACGTCATTAGTTATGTCCTCTAGAGATCCAAGCAGAGCTGACTGCAGCAACAAGTCTTCAGTTACAAGTGCATTGGCATAAATCTATCTGTGTCTACATAAATCTTTTTCTTGTAGGTTCTTAAGGCAGGTCATGCTATTATACTATAGTCACCATAGTTTGAGCTTGGCTGAAATTTCTGCAAGAAAAAGGGAAACAGAAATTTCAGGTATTTAAAAAAACCCTGCCAAAATTTATCTTTGATGCCAATTAAAACAAGCGTGCCAACCTTCTTGTTTTTCCATATCAATAATGGTGTCCTCGGTGGGTGGTCCCTCCAGCAGTTTCTCAGTGATGCGACTGCCGCAAGCTTTCAAAATCCACAGAAACGCAACATGCAGCATCTGGAAGACATTCTTATCTCCAGTAATCTCCTGTAGGCTTCGTGCTGGCTTACTCCCTCCTCGCTGCTTGATGAAGTTAAACATATTCACTCGAGCTTCCATTCGCAGGGGTCTCTGTGGACATTTGGCCTCCTCAGCATCATAGACTACTTGAGCCTGGAAGAGTTTTAAAACACTTTTTATGCATTGCTCAATCTAAAAATATGCTTAAGTCAATGAAAAGATTTCTAGACTTTTATTAAGTTCAAAGACAAGTTTTGTTCTTCAAGTTCATTGATAACTTTTGTCCAATGTCAACAGAAAAACAAAACTAGTGTATACTGTATACATGTGTCCATGTACAACCGTTGAGGTGAAGATTCAGTTCATTAAATTCTTTTTTGTGCAAACTGTGCCTTTCATTAGCTATCAACAGACACTTACAGCTTTGATCTATATCATCAGTTTATATTAGTCATGCTGATTTTTCATCTATAAATAGACACAAATCATAATGCCAAATGTCTTATTTTTAATGATTATCCTCTAAACAAATTTAAATATATTATTTTAAATAGCTATTTTAATAAAACAAAACAACATTGATTTCATATAGAACCCTACATGTCTTGAGACCAGTCCAAACAAGCCAGACAGCAGAAATTTTGATATGATTATAAAGAAAACATCTTTAAAGTAGATTTATTCTTCTTTTCCTGAACATTTTGAATATAATAAGATTCTTAACTCTTTCTCCAAGTTTTTGATAATTTTATAAATGCCATTTTTACCTTTGGAAAAATTGATTATTCAAAATATCAACACCTTGTAATTTAAAAACTGTGACATTTAAGTCGTCAAAGTTATTTGGTCAGGTTTTTTGACCAATTTAATTCTATTTATAGTTTTCATTTTCTGTGTAGTGACGTTACCTTTTTCTGCAGGCTCTGTATAACAATCTGAAGATGTGGCACCAAGAACGGCCAGGAATTGAGCAGATAGATCTTGTCCATCATTACCACCAGGATGGAGTACCAGCGATGCATGCCGCGAGCTTGAGTGTCAGGAATGTAGAAAGTGTAGCTCAAGACGTGCCCACATTGGGTGTCTCCAAAGAAGATTGGGCCCTCTCGTCCTGGGCAGACCTGAAAAAAAAATTTTACATTCGATTCCGCAAGATTAGATAAGATTTCTTAATTCATTTCAATGGAATATGTCAGTTTTGGGGAGTGTTCCAGTATACAGTGTATTTGCTTTGAATTTTTTTAAAGTCTCTTTTTCAAATACAAGGTTATATCAGAGACGGCGCATTACTGAACTTTTAGCTTAAGTTGTGCATAGCTATGAAAATTTAAAACTATGGCTGCTGACCTCTGAACTGAGGCTTCTCAAGCATGCTTGTCGAATTCTTGTGAAAACTTCTGGATTGTATGGCTGCTGTGTGCTCACATAGCTCACTTTGGCTTCCTCGTCATGGCTGACAAATCCCATCTGTACAGACTTGCAGCCCTGAGAGTCAAAATACACTATAAGTATTAACAGATTCCAGTCTACAAGTCACAAAGTTGACTAATCTTGGAATTGGCCCACTGCTATTAAAATGGGTTATCATTGCCTTCATTTTTCAGCCATACCAGCTGGTCAATGCCAGGATCAAGGCACTGTAAGATTTGAGAAAATAAGGACTTTGAATGAATCTTGATTTATAATTTTATTTTTGTCACCCTGACTTTGAGAGGTAAGGACTGTGCTAAAACAAACCACATATGAGCAATTTCACTACAATTAAAAACAATAATTGTAAATAAGGGTATTGAAAAAAATTTACATCACAACATATCAGATCTATTGTTAGAACCTACATCACAGCGATCCTTGACACTTGAGTTAGGGACAACAACAGATGAAGGTTTCACTTTGTGGGTCACATCAAATTCAGCTTCTTCATTTCCTGGAGGCCTGGGCTCTTGTGGTCGGAAGGGTTGTGTGCAGTATAATATTTTTGGCCCGTGCAGTTCACAAAAATGGCAAAGTGATATTATAGCATTCATTTTCAATGTTGATCAGCAGACGATTAACCTGAAAGCCAATGCTAGATTCAGTACAAATATAAAGTCATCAATCAAAATAAAAACAAATTACAATCTAAGCTAAACAAAAGTGAATCTATAGATGTAGAATCTAGTAGGTTAGATATAGACTAAAATCCTGACAGATAAAGACAGGCTAAACTAGACTGTGCTCCCATGACTATGACAGTATGACTGCTGTCCATGATGTTTTGATCATGTGATCGTTTCCCTATTTCTCTAAACTTACTTTTATAGAGAGCTTCAAGTTTGTGTTTACCATGGAGCAGACAAAAAATTAAGAGCTTGTACTCCGTGTAGCCGAGTTTAAACGGTGTAAATTACTGTAAAAGACAGAGATCAGACTCCTTAAGTAGGTTTTATGTGGAATTATTTTTGGTCTTAGATGTTCTCTTTATTTTGTCTCGCAGCCTGTCTCAACATTTGTATCTCTGTCTAGATTCTAGATCTGCATGCCGAAAGATAGTTTTTACTTTCGAGGTCCTCAGAATAGATCTAGATCTAGCTTACGTTCAGAAGTGCTGATCCAGATATAAGCTGGAAACGAACTACTAAAGCAGAATTCACATAAATTGGAGTGTCTATAAAGTAGATAAGGATCCAAAAAAAGGATGCATGTAAATCGGGATAATCCTGGTATTGGCCCGCTGGGAAGACTGACGAAATGAAGGGAATGATAATCCATTTTTAACATGAGCGGGCCAATCCCAGGATTAAGCCTGTAAATCTGTGCGATAACCTAGTATCAGAAGTGTTATCATGGTATAGTCATGTGGCCTTTACTCATGAATAATTACTTTCTCTTTTCTTCATAAAGCCACTTAGATCTACACACCGTATGAACACCGGTAAGACTAGCAGTGAGCCACTGTGAGGGTAAGGATATTGCAATTAATCTGCTAAGCTTGTATTATTTAAATCTAGATCTTGTTCTAGACTACTTTTGAAATTTGGAATAGATTGTAAACTGGTTTCGAGATTTTATCTAGACTCTAAAATATAGATCTAGATTCAATCAGTCAAATCTTTTGGTAGGCCTATAATAACTCACAAGACCCACACCCCCTGGCCCTGGCCCAACCATTGTTGTGGAACAAAATGGAATTGATTTGGGCAGTGCCTCAAATAAAACTTTCAGAATACCAAGAGTTTTAGAGTGAGATATAGAAGATTGCGATATGATGTATACTCTGTTTTCGTAGAAAGTCATGGTTTCTGCTGGCGTACGTGCTTGAAAAGCAAAACCGATATTTTTTTCCTTGATACAAAAACTACGAAGGTCAATTCTGAAAATTTCATCTCTTTGCTTTAAAAAAAAACTCCTTTACTCATGCCACAAACTTTATCATGAAGGTAACTTTATTCTGTGCTACAACAAGACGGTGCTGCACACAAGTCAATCAACCCTACAATTTCTCATAGATGAAGGAGTCAATCGATATCATTCCCAAAGATGACTGGCCACCAACTAAATCAAGTCCTGAATCAGACATTCAAGATGGCAGACAAAAGGATGAAATCACACATAATTTTTACCACTTGCATACAATCTACATATACTATTTGATTATAAATTTTAAAGAACATCAAAACTCATTAATTTTTTAGTTCTAATGGAAAAATTAGACTTTTATAAATTTCAAAATTGCCATGCAAAATTCAATATACCAGGTATAAAAATATAGAAGAAATGTTATCTAAAAAAAGTGGTAGTGTCATTCAAAAAAAGTTTTGATTTTTTATATTGTTTTATGATGAATTTAAGGTCTCATTATAATTTAAAAACCGCCAGGCTCTAGCAACTTCAGCCAAGAAGCCCAGAGCACTAACACAACTAGGCTTTACATTAGGGTGCATGCACTTGCTGACTAACTTTTAGTTTTACTCAAGCAATAGATCCATCTCTTTTACCAGTTTTAGTTTTATCTCTCTGCTGCTGATTTTTTTTTCCCTGTGCTTTCTATTCTTTTTGTGACCCTGTTTGATTAGATGATTAGATAACAGTTTTTGTAAGTTCATGGTATAGGGTACGATAAGTTGAAAGATAAGTAATATCTGCAGCTGAAAGCTCATGTGAGGTAAGAAATCTTTGACTAATTTTGGGTTTTTAAAAGATAGGCATGCTTTAAGTAAAGTTATTAGTTTATTAGAGCATTACTAAATCCTCCGCTCCAAAGAGTCGCAAGGGAGCACTTCCCCATTCCCAGTCCATAGGGGACTGTCCAGCGTCACCACGGGACCAAAAAATTTAAGCTCAGTCTCGTGCTATGGTGACTTTGTGTCTGCTGCTGAGTTATAATTTCAGTGTATGTCAGAATGTGGAGTTAAACCCAGCAGGAGATCTAGATCTACACACACTAATATGGAAACCCAGGCGTCATTTTTAAAAATTTTATCTTTGAATTTACTGAATAGAAGAAGTATTCACTTGTAGTTGTATGTATATTTTTTTAAAAGGAATTAATTGTGCCTCAATGTGTAAATTTCATTCAGAACAGATTGGAACAATGTTGTGTTTTTATGAATTAAAGTTACCAAAATAAAAACTTCTTCCCTTATTTCTCTTTAAGTAGTTATCTAGAGGCCTAAATTGGCTTGATCGCAGGCTGTAAAAAAAAGCCATTTCCGGTTGCATCGCAGGTTAGCAGTTGAAATAAATTGAACATTGATATAGAGAGTTAAATTAACTGGAATCTGCTTCTCTATGCATCTGTATATTTTGCTGTATTGTCTTTTTGCATTTTGATAGTTTTTTTTTATAAAGAAAAGCAATTTCCTGCCAAAACAATTTCCTTGTCTTTATACGGGTTCTTCCACAGGTGATTACTTTGAAGAAGAAGTTCATTTGAATTCAGTTTGCATGTGAGATAAAAGTCTTAAAATGCAAAGTTTAAAACTCTCATGGTGTTTAACAAAAGCGGCAAGACTCACAGCTCGAGCATATGGGAGAGAATTTGGTGTCTTTAGTCCAACAAAGCAAGGCAGTGTGAAAAGTCTTCTCTCAGCTGGTGCAGCATTATGCCGTGGGAATTTTCAGAGCGCGCGGCACAGACACCATGTGGCTATAGTGGGCAGTGGACCAGCAGGCTACTACACGGCTCAGAAACTGCTGAAGGTAAAACATTTTTACAAAATAATTTTTACGCAATAAACATTCTTAAAGGAAAAAGAAATAAACTCAAAGTCTTGCACTGCCAAAGGCATTCTCAAGACTAATTTACATTGCTTCAAGCAGGCCAATACATCATATTTCAGAGCATAACAGTACGACTGCCTTTAGTTTAATTATACTAACATTTCAAGCCAGGTACCCATTTGACAGATGGGTGGATGAGGAAAGTGTGATTAAATCGCTTTCTAAGCCTGTAACAACATGAGTCATGGTTGGGAATCAAACCCGCAACCACAGGATCATGAGTCTGATGCACTAACCACTGAGCCGCGCCGCTCTTATTATAGTCAAGAGTGCCCCATCTCACCACTGAGCTGCGCTGCTCTTATTATAGTCTTGCCCCATCTCACCACTGAGCCGGGCTGCTCTTATTATAGTCTTGCCCCATCTCACCACTGAGCCACGATGCTCTTATTATAGTCTTGCCCCATCTCATCACTAAAATAATTGGCTTTGTAAGTTTATATTTTGAAATGATTATCCACAAAAAGAATTAATGAGAAATTTACAAAGCTAACTAGTAACAACCGTTAAACCGCTCCCCCCCCCTCTGCCCCAAAAATAACCAACTACAAAGTACACAGTTGTAGGCCAAATTTCATTTCTGTTGAAAACCGTTGATACAGGCACAATTTTAAAAAATTTAAACCAACAGTCAGGGCTGAGCATATCTTGCCTGTCTAAACCCTCTCACTGCCAGATTTATTAAGATTGTCACCAAATGTTTCTAGTTTATAACAGGGTTTTTGTTGTTCATCACTGTCTGGATAATACATTGGAGAAAATATTGAACCAAAAGGCTCTCCTTTTTTATCAGCAAAGTGTGTTTAGGTGTATTGCTGTCACCACAGCTCAAACCTGTTTGATTTGCTCAAGTCAACCTCTCTCATCTTTACCTCTTCCTGAGTACGGTAAATTCAAATATAAATGTAGATCTTTCAGAAAACTAATGAGTTTGAAACATAACAAACAGTTTCTAAGCCTGTCGTTGTTATTAGCTTTTAGCTCTACAGACAAATGGGAATCATTACGTTTAACGAGAGCTAATTTTACCCATGGCAAGAGTCAAGATTTTGTGTTATAATGTTTGTTTATTGTTCTCAGGGTCATTCCGAAGTGGTGGTTGATATCTACGAGAAGCTGCCTGTTCCGTTTGGACTTGTGAGATTTGGTGTTGCTCCTGATCATCCAGAGGTCAAGGTCAGACTGATCGCTTTGTTAAAAAGTTTCCTGTCATTTTCATAGAAACTAAAACCTGCAGTGTGAAAAGTTTGGCGGACAAAAGACAGTAACTTTTGTTTAGCTGTAACAGGGAAAAAAGAACCTTGAGGATTGACTTTGAATGATAATTTACACAAAAATATTCACAATGATAGATTAGAGTGATGATCCCGGAACTGAACATAACCCACTGACCAAACACTGGCGGTGAAGAAAATAGGTCGTGTAATGAGCACTATTACTTAACTTTATACACATCTCTCTCTCTCCCTACATCTCTCTCTCTCTCTCTCTCTCTCTCTCTCTCTCTCTCTCACTCTATCTCATCTAACAACAGCTTCTGATCTGTGTTTTAAATTTTACCAGAATGTAATCAACACGTTCACAACGACAGCACACAATGAGCGCTGCAATTTCTTTGGAAATGTCGAACTCGGCAAGGATGTGTCGTTACAAGACTTGAGGGAAGCGTATACAGCTGTCGTTTTGGTGAGGCCATCTCTTGTTTATTATTACTGGTACCAATAAAATCGCCGAAATTTTGGGAATTCCAGTAGAGAACCTATAAAAGGAATCACCATTAAATACAAAGTTTTTTATCCTTTCACTATGATCAGATTTATTATATCTATTTATCCATATCAGATTTGACTTCTTTCCATCTAACTCTGTCTTTGAACTTTCTCCCATGGTCTTCTCTTTGTTTTTTTTTTCTCCTCTCTATTGCGATTTCCCCCCTTCTATTTATTGTTATACCTGTAGTCATTTTCTGCCATGCAACGCTGTGTGTCGCAGCGGAACTAAAGTGAATCAAATTTACATTCAACTCTTCTGCTTCAGTTAATCACCAGGGGACATAATCAATTACACAACTTCTGTGAAAACTTGCGTTATGTGCAAATCTCTATATAAAATTGTCCCAAGTTGACTGATGACAGACTTATTTAATGTTGAGTGGACAAGGTACCTGGCCTGCTGGACATGGTCATATCACAAAAATGGTTTCTTTTTTATACCATAGACCATAAGTATCAAAGTAATCACATTAACTGCTATTCTATGTTATGATGTTTTGAAAAAAGAAATCAGCGCAGCTATTGTTCTATGTTCACCCCTGGAGTTAGGCATTTGCTTCCGTTTTGATTACCTGTTATTCTATGTTATGATGTTTTGAAAGAAGAGAAAGAAATCAGCGTAAATTCTCACAAAGCTTAGCTTGTTTTCAGCGTATTTTAAGTGTACCAAAAAAATAGACCAAGGATTTCCTGCTTCTGGCAACAGATGCTTAAATTAAGACGTTTTGGCCGTTTCATCCCAGTTCTTAAGTTAATCCTCTCCTGTCTAAAAATATTGATGTTAACTTAAAAACGAAAACTATGGCTGAGAGACTACACTCTTACTGATTAATCTGTCAGTGAACGTTTTTAATTTTTTAAGTTTATATTTTATTACTCTTTAGCACCTCAAATATTTTAAAGTTCTTACATTGACTCACAACTTTACACGATAAACATATGGCTAGACCTGCCCAACAAGTTACC
>BMAT01011537.1:12769-28476 GCA_019649035.1 Elysia marginata | reverse complement strand
TACTACTGCTACTACTACATGTACTACTCTTACTGACTACTACGCAATGAAAACTTCCGGTTTGAAAAATATCTCATCACTAGTACTGTAAATACGAGAATTTTTTAAAACTTTATCGTAGGCTATAAGTTTTGAGTCATCGATGAAGTTGAATGTGCCTGTAAGTAAAAGAACTTTCGGTTAAAAAATTAAAGAATGATCTTCTAATCAATATACTTATTTCTTCTAACATATAACCAATTTTATTGCAGGTACGCCAGCCAGGCCTGGTTGATCGGCAGGTCGAACCTCTCTGGCAAACAGGTGGAAAATTTACTCCAAGAAAGCATGGACTATAGTGAGATCAAAGACACTCTGGTCAATACCGATGTCTTGTTATCACTCAACAAGAGGGAGCGCTGGAGTCTACCAGCTACGGTGTCTCATATGATTAGAGAAGGCTGTTTCTCCAAAACTAACAGAATGGTGAGTTTGCTGGAACGCCACAAACTCAAGAGGAGGTCCAACTGTGTAGGCTTTGCTTGCAGCAAGGAGCCAGGAAGAACGGGCCCGGGTTTCCACAGTCAAAATACAAATACCTTAAAGGAAAGCCAGAAAAAGTATATCAGCTACAACTTGAATTGTGTTGACCAGTTTGAATCAAGAAGAAAAATAAAAAAGAGTTTCGCTGAACAAAAGAAAGCTGTCCTCAGAGAAAGGAGGCGTGATAATAGGTCCGTTAGAGTACGGACTTTCAATGTGTTTACAGTTGAAGGTCGAAAAGGAAGAAACGTTACAAACGGAAGTTCAGTGTACAGACTTGAAGTTTTCTATCCTTGCCCACAAAGCTGTTCTTTGACGTATAACCCTAAATACACCGACGTAATAATGACAGAAAACGATGACGGTGAAATGGAGATAAGATCTAACACAAAAAACGAAAAAAAGTCCAAGAAAAAACACAGAAAACGGTTAGCAACATCTAACTTAGCTGCTCTTAACAAAGAGATGACGATCTGAGACAAAGACGTAGAAGAAATGTGGAGAGAGGCGTATGAGGATTCAAATGAAACGGATATCAGTAAACAATACGTTGCTGCCATCGATAAGCAAGACATGGGGTCGATGTCTGGAAAGCTTGAACTTGAAGAAAATTATAACCAAAGCGACGGACGTGACCATTCCTATTTTATATATGACAGTATTATGGCTCGTCTGATGGAACAGGCAGAGTTAGCTAGAACTCAAAATGACCATTTTATACCCAAATACGCCGCAGGAAGAGGTCTGATCGAACTAAGAAAGAGTCCATAGTCAATAACAGAACGTTTAGATGGAAAAAAAAACCATCTTAAGCAAAATGAATACACACTTCTCCCCGAGCAACCAAACAACAAAAACCAAAAGGGTACTTCCACAACGTCCAAAGAATATCCGGTTCTATCTTCATTTCCTGTTACACTATCGACAGCGGATAAGCTCCGCAGATCCTCAGAGAAAATTTTGGAAATATGTATGCAGAAGCGGACTGCCAACCGCGACGTTTCTGCATAAACATTACCGAACGTGTCAGAAATACAATGTCGGTATTTCGCGATGATACATCCTCTATGTATAATACATACGTTGTGTTTACCAGTACAGGCATTTACGACAATAGCTTGGAGACCTACAGAGTCATGGTAAACTGTGCGGGTTGTACCGACGCCGAGCGTATCACTTACTGTATGCCTTATGACAAGATTACGATTGAAGAAGTAATCAATACTTAAATTGGAAGCCTGCTTCATCTAAAAGAAGCTGGCCATTCGAAATTTTCAAATGATATCCACATAAATACCCCGAAGGATTTATCGCCAATCCAGGAAAGGATGATGGGCAGGCTGAAGATTCAATCCGAGACTTTCTTTACATCTGACGAACTTGAGAGGGTTAGTGAAAAGGGAAACTTGCAAGAGAGAACTGGGGATATCCTTGAACATTCACAGAGCTTGACGGCAACGACCAACTGCAATGTTAAAAGTTTTTGCGAGATCTGTTATGACATCATCGATTTCACTCAGAAGGAAACGGTACAAGCGACGCAATTAAATGCTTGTGGGCATTTGTTTTGTGATTCGTGTTGGCAAACTCACCTGCGAACCCAGTTCCGAGAGGGTGCTGTGCACATGGTATGTCCTGGGTATCAGTGTAAGACGCAACTGGGACCGTCGACGCTTTTATCGCTGTTACACGTTACAGAGGTTGCTCACATACTGCAGCGGGCATGCGAGGACGAGGTGGAAGTTTGTCCAACAGCAAAGTGGTGCCCCAGTCCGAGTTGTGGCAGAGTTATCAGACTGGCAACAATATCATCTGAAAATCCAACTTGTGCGGAAGCGCCGACTTCAGCACTAGACATGAGCCTAGATGTTACTTGCGGGTGTGGAGAGGAATGGTGCTTCACTTGTTTGTCTCCCGCTAACTGGCCTGCTGGCTGTGAACAGGCCCAAGCCTATTTGGATATGTCGAGGAGATTAAAACCCCGCCAGGATACACTTGATTATGACGTGGATGCAACACAGACAACTACAGCGACATCTCGGGTTGCAGAACCTCTTGCAATCGAGGGTCGGTTGTGTCCCAAATGCCGTCGCTTTATTGACAAGAACAGTGGCTGCCCTCATATGATGTGTAAATGCGGTCATGAATTTTGCTGGATCTGCCTTCTCCCATTTGATTATGAATCGCACGACAGGGTTTGCAGTCCGAATGCTGAGACCCTGAAAGCCTTTACACGCTTTGTAAAGTTTACACATTTGGTTCGTCAGACTCCACACAGTGCAGTAGCTGATTCAAAGAAAGCAATCAAAGCGCCAAAGGCCACAAGTCGCCACCAGAAAAATTCGATGTTCCACAGAGCTGTGCAGCAAAGGGAGAATGGACAGCGAGATAAAAAATGGCATGGGTCAACCAAAGAGCTCGTTGCAAAAATATGGAATGTTACCAGCAAAGATGTGCAGTTTCAAGAAAAGGTAAGGCTATTAAAGTTTCTATATTACTAGGGCAACGCTTACGTTGTAAGTCTTTTTCATAATTACATTGCATTAACATTGTTTGGTTCTAAAATTCTTTCAGACCTAAATATCTCACAATATGTTCTTAAAGTTTTTCTTTTCAGATACATATGATTCTCAGGTATCATTTAAGACTTAAGCTGTGACAAGGGGGTCTTAATCGTTTTAAAAAGATATTAATTTTTTCTCTCTAGAGGAAAACGTACAATAATTCAACACATTCAATTCGTCAGGTTTTGCTTCAGTGCGGCTTCCCAACATTTCAAAACCACCTAAGAAACGTTCCGGCATCAGCAACGGACGCCTCGACTCGGCGGACTCTCTTGAATTCTCTGACCAGACACTTCAACTCTGTCCAGCGGTCACGACAGGCGATGCACAAAGTAGCGGAGTACACGTTTGTGCTGCTCCAGGACTTCCCAGCCTCCACGGAGAAAGGAAGAGCTTTCAGAGAAGCCTCAGACTTGATCGCCTGCTGCAGCTTCTCTTCTTCTGTGTTTCAGGCTGGGGGAAACCAAGACCCTCGCACTGCGCTCAGGCGTCTTTCTGAGATCGAGACCTGGTCTAACCGAGCCCTGGACACTCTGCTTGTTGTGGTGCATCGACTCAGATACTCAGTCTAGACAGTTCGTGGGGGCCTCAGCAATGAAACAAAAATATCTAAGATCATTATTACATGTATTATTATTCATAAGTGCCGCGTGTTTCTACAATTAGTTTTGGACACGGTCTTTAAGTACATATAATCTTATGATTTAGCACAACTAACTTCCAAGACCGCCGCAGATGTATAAAATGTAAATTTGTGAGAAAAAAAAACGAACTGGTCCTACAATTTGTTCATAGTTAAAACTCCCAACGTAGCAATCAGTCCCTCTTATAACAGAAAATTAGAATATATGTTATCGTAACTTGGTTAAAGTGAAGCTGAAAACGTAAAATTTATGTAGCTGTGACTTCGAAAACATGAGTGTAAAAAGATTATTAAAACTTACCAATACCGGTACACAAATACAAACAAAAAAAACAACAACATATAAGCCATGTTTGACATTATACTTCTAATGTACTATTGATCCTACAAAAAGCAAAACATCAAACACTCTATTTTAGGCATACGATGATATTTACATGTATTTAATATGTAGGTGATTTTGTTTAAAAAAAAATATGACTTTTGTATCGTATTTTATAGTATTCTGTTTTGTAGTATACTGACATACTGTTGAAAGCTTTCTGTTTTCTTTTTTTTAGTAATAGCAGTATACTGATATAAGCTGCTTGTTTTATGTCATGAATAGAAGAGTGAAAATAAAGAAATTGATAAAATCTATACACAAATCGATTATTTGTTTAAGACAAAGCCACATTGTTATACTTTACTGTTCAAGACAAGGCAGCACTGAATAATAATGAACGGGAGCATGTTAAAGGGCACTGATACGATTTCAATGTTAACTCGGGTCAGATTATGACGTCGCGAAAAATCCAGCTCATCAGTCGATCAGCGGGTTCCGTTCTGTTGCTGTAAAAGCTAACACAAATAGCAACACAGACAGAAACAAAGATGAAAGAAAAAATGAAATCTTGTCTTAACCATATCCGTACGTCGAGGATAACAAAGGGGTAGTTTTTAATAATAATTTCTCTTTGGCCTTTTCAAAACTCCTAAAAAATTAACTTTATGGATGAATAAGTTAATTTTATACTGATTACGGACCATTTCATATGCCCACCAATTTATAGAAATATCAGCAATGTTATAACCTTACTTATCAAAGAAGCAATGAAAACGAGGTGTGGTTTGATGAATACATTTAAAGTCGTTTCTACCTGAAGTAAAACGAACACCCGAATGACAAAAATTGCACCGATATCAACCATAATTTGTCCTAAGACTTGCGATTTAGTAATATTAGTTACTGTCGAAGTGAGACGTGTACACCATCTCCGTTCACTTTCCCTATTTAAACTATGTAAGTACACACTAACGCTCGCCCTACGGATACGATAATAACTATGAAATACATATATATAGGGCTAAGATAAAGAAGAAAGGCAGAGTTCGTGTTCAATGAAGCTTAACTTTTTTTTTAAGCTAAAAAGGTCAAAGAAGAGATTCACCACTACCAGACACAATTTTTCAATCAAGTTACTATTTTCTCTCAGCTTTCCGAATTAAGATTTCAGGTTCCATTACACTTGTTGCACACGTATTTTGAACATATAATTTATAATTTATGTATATATATTTTTAGGTTCCTTGATTAACAGTTCAATGTAAGGCACGTAGGTAGGAACTGAGTAGGCCCAAGGTTACAGTCTTTTGAGGAAGTGGTTGTAGCAGTTTTGAAACAAGATGTCTAAGACACGAGAAGATAAGATAAGTTAAGATAAAGGATTTTGCTTTTCAAGACCTGCCAAAACTTGTTCCTCAGGTATCGTACTAATTTCAAAAACTGTGTCTGTTTTATCACGCCTTTGTGGTTCAGGGAAACTGAACAGATCTTGTGTAAAAACGCTAGGAAAAAAGTTATTCAGCACTTCATCTTTTTCAGGCTCACTGTAAGACATTGAGCCACCATCTTTTTCCAGATCGGATATGCTGGATTTAGATTTAAGCTTTGAGTTTGCATATATTTAAGAAAGTCTGCAGGATTGTACTTGGCTTTAAGTGCAACATATTTTTTATAGGTGCGCTTGGCTTTGCATATTTCCCATTTCGCTTGTTTTTTTTTTCGACATTTAGCATAGTTTTACACTTTATAATCCGCACCGTATTTGGTTTTTAAGTAACGCTTAAGCGCTTTATGTTTTTTTTGACAGGTCCTATGGACTGAGGATTTATTCACATTGGCTTCTTCAAACTGTTATTTCTAAGAGGTTTAGAAGTAGGAATATGCTGGTTTACAAGGCTTAGGATAGCAGTGTTTTAATTACATTCCAAGCGTCTTCAGTTTTTATGTTGGCCAAAGCACTATCCTACTCTTTTTCACCAAAAGAAGACCTAATGGCAGAAAAATCCACCTTAGCGTTATAGATTGGTACACTGCTTTGAAAGTTCACAGATGGCTGATAGTACCTAATTAAAAAAACTTAGGATGACGTGGTGACTTTTTCCCAGAGGTGCAAATGTGTTAACTTGTTCAACCATGTCCTGCTCATTGATAAAAATAAGATCAATAGTACTGGGTTGACAATCTGTTTTGTAATGAGAGGGTATATCCACATGCTGATAAAGAAAACAGTATCAGGTAACTTCTATGAACTTGCTTGCTTGGTGGTCTGCAGATGCAGATGTGGACATAGTGTTCCAATTGATCTCGAGCGATTAAGGTCCCCATGAGAAGCACATGGCTATAACTTGAATTGATTACATCACTGATATTACAATTGAATTTATCATTGTTGTCGACTGAACTATTAGGTGATCTTTAGACCGAGCCCACCAAAAGTTTATCACATCCCTTAAGTGGCATACTGGCCGATACTGACTCAGATGCTTCTTCCCAACGTAACAGGGGTTCACCATCACAGTTTTTAAAGAGGACCTAATATATATAAAAAACACACACACACGCACACACCTCTCCTACATTTCTGTACACCCATGTTACTGAATAGATCAAAATTGTCAATAAAAAATTTTGATTTTTGCTCCAGAGTGTGGAATTCTTGTTTAAACTTCTGATATAGCTATGATATCTGGTTTAAATTTGAAATAGTGGCCAAAAGTTCATCTCTTTAAATTAACAAAGTTTCATGGAAATTGCTGAGTCCGATGCCGACAGATCGTCGGAAGGGCCTTGGTGTAACTATAATCATGCAACAGGGAGGAGCGCGTTTCCTAGACAACTTAACATTGTTATGCTCATTTCAAACAATAAGTTCCTTTTACTAACGAACTATAGACAATGCAATTCAATTCAATTCAAGTTTATTCAGTCAATACAAAGTTACATTATAAAATTAATGAATTGAAAATAAGCAATGCTCAGTCAGGCCGACAGACTCAAACATTATGACTACTACGGCAAAGCACACTACTATAGGCTTCCTCTCTTCCCACCCCCTACCCCCTCTCTCTCTCCACTTGTGCAGCATCTTCTCCTTTTTGTCCCAGCGAACGCTTTATGTATCGCTTTATGTATCGCATGGAACTGGACAGAAAATATTGAAATATTCGTATTCTCCTGCGCAGTTCACCAGTGCTATAATAAGATAAGATAAGATAAACTTTATTGTCCGATATTGGCACATTTTTATGGTTCCAAAATGCCGGCACACCAATTAAAGGAATAGCAAACACACAATAATCTATATACATAATAAAATAGTACAGTGGCATAGGAAAACAATGGTAATAATACACAGTGCAGAAGTTTGAAACAGGCAGTGATATAAGTAAAAGGTTCAATACTTTAAGATAGTTATGGAGTCATAGAAAGCAGTTTGATATATCTTGGCTATGATGACTTTTTGCATCTTTCTCATGGGGCCCCTGGCTAATACTATGATTTGAGTTGAAAAACAACAGTGTGAATCAGTCATGATAGATTTTCTTCCGCATTCAATTTGTAATGAAGAATAATTAAAGGTAAAAGATTTTAGCTTTGTCCATCTAACGTACATTTCCAACCCTATATAAAGGAATAAGCATGCAAAGTAGTTACCAATGAACAAATATTTGGTATAAAAACAACCGCTCATTATACAAGAAAAAAATTGAAGTCAGTTAAAAAAAAAACCATCCTCATAAGCTCCTTTACTTAAAGTTTTACTTAATCTTCTACAATTGAGCAACAACAAACCAATCTCATTGAAAAATGCAACCTCACTCATAGTTACCAAAATACGCGTTAACGTTTCCTCACAAATAGAGCAATACAATAAAGCTGTAAGAAAATAGGGATTTCAATGGAAAAATCTACAAGTAAATTTTCTTGCAAATAAACAAGCAGGTTGTCGATGTCGTTTATTGGAATGAATAAGAACAGAGCTGCTCACTTTTCCCAAAACTCCGCTTTCAAATGAACAGCAATCGCAGGAGCCGTGTTTCTCAATCAACCATCAGACCTGAGAAATGAGAAAATGAGAAATATCTCATTCTCCTACATAAATGAAAATTTAGAATACAAAACCCAACTAATCTCAGTTAAACAACAAAGGTCGGAACCGATTACATTATACATGAGCTGTATCAGTTAACACAAAACAGTTGTCTATGCAAACATTTTTTTTTCAGCATCATTTAAACTTAGCTATATGTGTATTGAAGCTGATATCCTTGTAGGTTAGGCTTTAAATCTTTTTTTTCATCTTTCATTGAAAAGAAGAAGGATAAGGTCTGTCAAAACAATATTTGTCCTATGAATACATTTCTAACTTTTACGACAATTAAAAAGAATGTTACAATGTATGCAATTTTTTTCTCGTTTAGCCCTATCAAACTAGTACTAAATTTCAATTATTCCTGCAAATCTTAATTGAGCTTTACCCTTAACAGTTGAACACACCTTGTAACTTTTAATTATAAAACAAAAACTTCTATAGCAGTGAATTTCACTTCTAGTCAAAGCTTCAGAAGGGGAAACCCTTGCTTTAGCTCAACCTTTGTTGCAATCGCCTTTTGCTGTTTAAAATATTGCTATAATTCAAACTACTTTTTGTTGATAGCCAAGAAGTCATTAAGGCTCACGGTGTTGCCTTGAGATTCTACTGTGTTCAAGGTAGATCTAATGGTTACCTGCCATAGCAGCTGTGAGGAAGCAAGCAGCGACGCCTGAGACCAGAGCCCTCGGAGCCACGCGGAGAAAGTCACGGCGTCTCGAGGGAGCTACAGCGCTGAACGCTCCAATCATGATCCCCAATGCCACTAGGTCAGAGAACCCGCACAGAGCGTATGTAGCAATAATGGCAGACCTCTCCTAGGACAAAACCAGCACACAATTATGAAGAGTGAAAAACAAGTCGTGAAAATGGCGAATGCCCAAACATTGAAGAGGCTGGCCTATATCTACGCGGACACAATACCGTGATCATGAATATTTGCACACAATGAGTATTGAATGGGGCTTTGAAAGCGTTCATTTACGTTACGGTACATAGTTTTCTTTTTCTGTGGTGTCACACAAGGAATGCGCTAGTATCACAATATAAGCAAGAAGAAAGGCAGAAGGTATTAATGTTCCATCAGATCAATTTCATTAACTATTTAAAAAAAATACACAAATTTAAGCAGGGAATGCTTAGAAAATAAGAACAGTACAATATAAAAATTGTTTGCTTTTCTAAGCAGTGCCCACCATTTAAAGTATGAATAAATACCACGAAACCGCAAAAAAGGACAACAGACTCAGTTTTTGTTAATAGATGAGACTTAAGATAGAAATACACAGATTTCATAATGGAATAATATAAGAGATGCCAAACACTTAGTAATTTAGGAAAGTATAATTCTTTTTCGAAAGTTATGGGAAATAGAAAAGGCAGTTTAATACTTTCCATTTAAAAGCAACTAATTCTATCAATCGACATTGTGATAGTTTCCTCTACTTCCTGAGTCTATTTCACATGCCCCACAAACTTGTTAAAACACATATCCTGGTAACGTACCTACAGCAACACACAACAGAGCTACATTAGTACCACTTACTGAAATGGCCCCTCCCGGAAGTACTTGACCTGTAGCATCAAGAACGATGTCATCTGTTTGTGTCCAGTGCCAAGTGGCGTTGGCCGAGGTTTGGGTGTAGTTCTGGACACAAACACAAAAAGATCACAACCGAATGAATCATAAATATATCAATGATCAAGGATCTTCCTGACAACTGCATGATTCGCCATTGGCATAGCTTTATGATATGTACTGGGAATGAGAATAGAGCACAAAATTATCGTTCTTGCCCGCAAGCAATTGACTTCAAAGAGATAGTTTGCCTATAGGAACGATTTAGATTTTTATGGGCATTGATCGATTTTCTTTCTCGTTATGTTTATAGTAGAATATAAATTTGCCATTTAATTTTTATTGACCTTTCTGAACATAGCTATGTTAGCCAATCTGTAACATTATTTGTCATGATGATTATTGTTTTCCCATGCTTGCTATAGGAAAATACTCTTACTTGAAATATCTGATTGTTGGCTCGCATTATGCCCAAATCTTCGAAGGCGAGGAACTCGTTTACAAAGACTTTAATACCAAGCATACGAGCCACATGCCTACAGTCCGCCACCTCAACACCCATCAGCAATGCTATTGGCCACATCAGGTAGGAGCTTACGTACTGAAAAAAAAAACGAGAAGGATTAAGGATCTGTATTAAGCAGCGGATTGAGGAAGGCTTATTTAATTATTGCCGCTATAATGTGTGACTTTGCTCTGATTCTAACCCTTGACCAATAGTAGCATTGGCATCTACGGCCTTGCCACACAAGCACAGCTTTCGCCATGTCGCAATTACGCTTTTGTGAAAGAATTTTACTGCAAAGGTCTTTTCTTAGCATCTTTATGGGATTTACTAACTTTAACGGGAAGGTCCAGATCCCACTAAAGGCAACCATCAAATCCCAAGGCACATTAGAACTAAAACATACGCAAGAAATCGTTGGTTCAAATCATGGCAAATGCAATAGTTTTATACCTTTTTTTCTAAGCCTAATTCATTTCACTGCTAAATCCAAATAATGAATGCCCCTACCGTTTAGTCTGACAAAAAATATGAGGGTCAAAGATATACCTGTACTTTAAGAAAGAAAAGACATGAACGCAGTTCAATTATACATTTTGAAAATATAACACACACGGAGAAGCCTGGCTATAGCCTAGTTTGGATTCGCAATACTACAATGCAGAGTCATGATGAAGCAGATGATATTGAGCAACTTAAAAGGTTTAGCAAGGTTTTGACTTAAGTTAAGGATTTGAAAACGCTGAAGGTGTATTAATAATGGAGAAAAATTGTACATTTTAAACCACTCATTCAAGTTTACTCATGTTTAATGAACTTTGTGTATTCTTTCTCTTGTAATGAGGACTCGGAGAAAAATGTAAATCCAAAATTCTAGTTTTTAAAATAGGATACAAATAAATAAACGTTCTTAATAGACTTCCTTAGATTCTTACAACCAAGTTGCATTTGTGCTCAACATACTATATTTAAGGGTTTATTATTTTATTTGCATATCAAACACCGTAACCAGTCACCGCAAACAATCGGTTACCCACCACGAATTGAAACTATAAGGATTGAAGTACTGAAACAGTATCTAACGCAAATCTATGACTTTTACAACAAACAGAAGACTTACCTGAAACGATAACACCGGATAGTCAGGTGGAGCTACGCCCACTCTAGCCCCAAGCCAGGCCAGCGTGTCGTTAACGAAGTCCAGGATGCTGAGAAAAGCGATCAGATGAACCAGGATATAGGCAATAACTGGGATGGCGCTGATAGCCCCAGATGATGCAGCTTCTATTATCCCACGTTCTGTACTGGAGTGCCACAAGCAAAAAAAATGTAAGAAGATATATATTGCTTATATTGTACATGTGACGGGACATTGTGTATGTAACACCTGAGCAACATTTGAGTACACGAAGTCACAGTGACTGTTGTATCTGAAAATGAAGATGATTTATTACTGAACATTTTTCTAACAAAGGAAAAATAAAGTTGATCCACATCATATAAGGTAGGGGAATAAGTGACATGGTAGGCTGTCACTTTTCTCGTGACTCGGCATCGGGGTGACAGTACCAATATATATCCTCTCATCATTGCCTCCCCTTCACAGTATAGGACTGGTACGCATTTACATTTGGGTGGACAGTGGAGACTTTCCAGCCTCGAAAAAATCCCAGCATAAACCTAAATCAAACTCGAGACCTTCCGCACAACAGGGGGCTGTGCTACCGTCTAAGTTATCGCCCCCACCCCCTTATACTATGCTCATCTGCATTTGTAAACTCTGGAATTTCTCTCTGCTGCTGTTGTGTGGTTGTAAAGAAATGGTACTCGATCAACATTTTATGAACTTATCAAGACTAAGTGTGTGCAATCAAAATAATAACTAGTAATTGTACCATCCTAAATAACATGAATGACAAATTGATTTATTAGATTCCTAGCATACGGCGGTAAAACTTCTCTAGCTGCAATCCGATGAAGTGAAGGTCTACTTGCGAATCGGGATTTAGGCAAAATTAAGCCTGTTTAATCTTCTTCATCTATCGACAGCTTTGGAAACAGTTGTCCCTTTCATACTTTTAAAGTAATTCAATGCGAATGAAAGTATTGTCGTATTCCATAGACTGCGTTGACCAAGAGCACAAAACAGCGAGCAATTGCCAAGTTCAATTAATCCTGTTTGGCCCCAAAAGCAACCGCTGTCGGTTTCTGATGTTGCCCTATCATAGTTTGGTTTTTACCTTTTAATCTCCGGGGCCTTTTGCGTTCGTTTCCTTCTTGAGTTCTCTGGATAAAATAATTTACTCATAGAAAGTGCAGCTGGTGCCGACATGAACGACGCAGAAATAAGGTGGTTGGCTGGAGCCTGGTCAAAAAAGGAAAGGGAGCCTTGATAATGATAACATTATGCACAAGAATAAAAATAACTATGAAAATGATAACAGTCCTAATAATGACAATAAAATAAATTAAAACAATAGCCACAAAAATAATAATAAAATTATATATAATTGCAATTGTCAAGTCTACAAAACATAAGCGAAATCCCAAGGTTTTAGTTGCATCTTGAGATGTAAACTGTCAAAAGGTGCCAGTTTTTTAATTTAAACACTGTGATACAACCAGGGCACTTTTTTGACTATACATGTTTAGATTTGATTCAAGGTACATACCCAAGTTCTTAACTTTCTGACAACAGAATTGCTCCCAAAACTAGTTTGGACTTTCCAGTCATAGATCTTTGCTTTTCCTCACTAAATCATAAACTCTGTCTGTTCTTCATTAAGTTTGAACTTCTTTTTGCTCATCTATTTTTCCAATGTACACACTTCAGTATCACTGATAACTTGATCATTCTTAAAAGAGATATTTCACTGTGATTTTTCAACATCGTAAGCATATTGATGATGCAAAAATGCATTACGTCTAAAAATATTTCAAAGGACCAATGTACAGAACAAACAGAAATGGGCCCAGGACGAATTCATGTGGTACACCACAGGGCATTTCATATTATTGAGATCTAACGTGAGTGGTGAAAATATACTATTTTCTGCATTATAGATACGTACGACTGCCTAATAACAATACTAATAATAGTAATAATAATAATAATAATAATAATAATAATAATAATAATAATGCTGAGCAGCTCTTGATCTATGTTATATCTTAAAGATATGTAAAATTTGTAGCTTTAAGATGCGAGTCATACACTTATAGAATTTTTAATTCATCAATGTATAACTAAGGTAACAAAAATGGACTGTTTACAAGCTCAGTGATACAAACAGAAAAACACAATAGATGCAAAACTACAATATCAAACACTAAATGGAGGGAGGGCGGGGGGTCCAAAATGTTTGGTCAAAGTTTTTTAGTAACTTTCTTCATAGATCAGGGACAATATTCTTATTTGGTACAGACATTGACATAAAAATTTTATGCATATTTTCCAGTTGCCTCCAATCAGCACTCGAAGATTTCTTCAACAAATCTTTGTTAAAAATGTTTTTTAGAGTGCCACATCAGTAAAGGTTTTACACTAGCGGATATTGATATATAAATAAATATCCCCATAACTGCATTTCGTTTAAATGCAACATAAGCAGATATTATACTTTGTTTCAATGTTTCTATTATTTTGTTGTGAACAAGAAGCAACATTTTAGATTTGTCCTACCATAACTGTCTACTCTATTAATTTTAAAAAATGAGTTCGGTGTTGGGCAATTTACGATTAAAGTGAGGCAAGTGATCAATGAAGGTTCATTCACATAGTTATGTATTAAAGGACTGATATAATAAAAAATAAAATGGCTCAATACAGACTAATAGGCCGACAAACTCTCTTAACTTCTGGCTTTAAGTTGAGATCGTTTGCTAAAGTGAGGTCCAAAGTGTTTGGTCAACGATTTTGTCGAATAACCTTTTTCAGAGTTCCACGAAAATGATGATTGTACGGAATCGTTTGATGGGGCCGTGTGGTTTTTAATAATCCATCATGTAAGTAGGGCTAAGTAACTAGAACCTCTTTTTTTAACCACAGTTTTAGGGTTTAATTAGTTTATCATGGCCTTAGAGTATAGAAAGATTAGAGGAGGTGTGGGGCCAGAAGTAGTCTGCTCTTGTCTGGACGCCGGGTTGGACCATTCTTAGTCTGACTCCTATCCATCTGCTGTCTCAGTATGATTGTATCTGCCTGGTATCACCTTCAGGATCTGTGGAGTACGCAAGCCCTTGCTCGACGGCAACGTGTGATGATACGTGGCAAATATCTGGAAGGATACGCCAACAAGATTGCGAAAAGAAACTGCATCCTGAGAAAGCTCGCACGAACAACATATGGCGCATCACAATCTGTTCTGCGAACGTCAGCCCTTGCCCTGTGTTTCAGTGCAACTGAATATTGCGCTCCTGTGTGGACCAGAAGCCTAAATGCCAGACTGGTTGATGGTAAACTGCGTGAATCGATGAGAACAATAGGTGGCTGTCTCAAATCAACACCGATCCAGGGGCTTCCTAACATAAACTCAATTGCACCTCCCCTCATTAGAAGAGAAGATGCGACAGAAAATAATCAAAAGAATCGAGGACATGGCAAACAACATACCACATAAACAAATAATTATAAAAGGGAGCCTCAACAACAAGAAGACTGAGGTCAATAAACCTCTTCTACAATGCAAAGATTGGAATCTTTAATGCAACAGAGAAATGGAGGAAAGAATGGGAAAATAACATTCCAACAGGTGCAAATATAATAACTAATCCAACCAAACCTCTTCCTGATTTCACAACCTTAAAAAAGCACTGGGCGATAACCAAGCAACTTCGGACAAGACTTGCAAAGACCGCCTTTATGATGCACAAGTGGAAACTAAAGGGCTCTCCAATGTGCCAAGGCTCCTGGAACAGCAGATCACATTGCTTGGAACTGCCTCGTTACGGAACTAGATGGTTGATATGAAACAGTCTATAATGCTAACGAAGACCTAATAGCCTGGATCAACAAATATAGTACGGAGGTATAGCCATACGATACTACTACTACTACTTCAGTAACTATAGAAAGATCACAGCCTAGAAACAACACATTTCAAACAATAATGTGCAGTGATTTATAATATAAAAGGTATAGTGGGTAGCTTGTACAAGACCTCAATAACTTTTTATATTCGTTAGGACACATGCATAAATAATTGGTCAATAAAACGAAATAACCTCCTGGTTCATTGAATCAAAAGAATGGCGTAAATATTCATTCCGTTTCAACTGTACTATCTAGCCAAAGACTTACTCCGTACAAAATGTATGCCGCCAGAGTTCCACCGGAGACGGTTGCAAATCCATTCGTCATGACTGCGTGTAGTTCAGACAGTGTCATACCGTCTATCAGAGGTTTCACCACTGGAACGGTCTCGGCCTGCATTAAACACCATAAAAAAAAAAATAAAAAAACTAACTAGAAACATCTTCA
>BMAT01011533.1:422141-435498 GCA_019649035.1 Elysia marginata | reverse complement strand
CTCTCTCTCTCTCTCTCTCTGTCTCTGTCTGTCTGTCTTTCTCTATCTTCCTTTCACATCCTCTTTATCTTTGGCCTTCAGGCTCCAGGGTTCTACTTTTATCATTACGCCATATGGTGTTGCCTCTCCTGTCAAATCCGTTTAACAGACCTTATCCCCTTTAAAACCATTTTGGGCTTGCATTACGTAAAACGTATCTCGCGGCCCATGCCTCTACCTGCTCGGATTTACCGCTTGCTTCCAGATTTATGATGAGATTGGCTAAGTCCGGAAAAAAATAAGTATTTTATGTGAAGTTTCGATATATCCACTGTCTACACAAGACCGTCTCTTATAAGTTAACACTCACCGAAGAGTCAGAGGGCAGAGGTAAGTCTAAAACGTTGAAATTCCAATCCACTCACCGACATTGTTTGTATCTGACTGTGCAGAAAATACTCACGAAGGTCGGTCGACCCCTGACTCGATGCAGCTCAGCCCAAGTCAATCAAAGTGCAGTATCTACAGCGAATGACATATCGTATGTGAGATACTGCAATATAATTTTCTGTATTTTTTACAGTATCTAAAACATGGACCGGCAAACATTAATAAGTAGGATAATATAAAAATTTGCCCTTTGCTTAAGCTGCTGATATACTTTAGTTGTATAATATTTGAGCGTTATTTTAGCTCGCTTTGTTGATTCATCATAGGACAAATCAATCTTAAATGGAAAGTCACGTTCCCTCAGTTCAGCTTTTCAAGAATGTTTGAAAAGAGAGATCTTTTATTTATATAACAGCAACCACAACAATTTGTACAACTCCGGACTACCATCATAACTACTTCTACTACTACTACTACTACTACTACTACTACTACTACTACTACTTCTACTACTACTACTACTACTACTACGACTACTACCTTTACTACTACTATTACTTTTACTACTACCACCACCACCAACACTACTACAACTACTACTAGTACTAGTACTATTCCTACTACTGCTACTGTTACTACTGCTACTATTACTACTAGGTTTACTACCACTACCACTACCAGCACCACAACTGCCACTGCTGCTGGTACTGGGATACTTCACTCTTTTATTTTTTACCTGATAACACCGTGTTTTAGACCTAGAGGACTCAGTCCTACCATTGGTGCGCTTAATTAGAATGCAACCGAACGGACGCGATACTGAAATCAATTCATCATTTAGTGCGAGATCTATAACAGAAATCGGCTATCATAGGTCTTCTGACATTTCTGTCACCAGAAAACGCCAAAAATTAAAAAATTAAACACTCATGCCCTCTTGACTGTGATTCACATAGGCTTTCCATAAATAATGTCCATCTTTGGGTTCCTCTGTCACGCTTACTCTTTATTTTATCATTTGGAACTAGATACTTCAATCCTCTCTTTCTATTTTCGGGGCATGAACCTGTTCTTTTTAAGTATTGTCAAAAGTGATATTTTTAGCATTAATTTTTTTGCCTCCTTGAGGTCATTAGACTTCTTTTCTTCCCACGAGATTCTCAACGTTTAATATTTACGTTTATTCTACCTCTTGGTACCCGCGTGAGTTAATTTTGCCCATTTTGTGACAAGAGTATATTTCTCTTGACTTTTAAATGAACCTCATTTATTATTTTTCATACACTATATTAATCTCTCTTGGCTTCTTCGCTGAGCACAACTGTGTGCCGCAAGAGCTGGGCCGCTAATGCCCCAGCAGACCAGTACATTTTCAATGTTAGGAAAAATTGCCTTCCCGAGGCAAGTGCAACATGGCATGATGGGGAATCGAGCCCGCGACCGCCAGATTACGAGTCCGACGCGCTAATCACTCTGCCACGCTGCCCCTTAAAAACATCAGTGGCTGTTGCAGTTATTGTTTTCTTTATTTCAAAGGTTCTGACCTTAAGTCCCAGCTGGATCTTTGGAAAATCACCAATCTTTTCCGCCTTTCATATTGCAGACTGCACATCTCTCTGTTTGACACGATAATGAAAAAATTTAAAAGCTGAAATAAAACGCTTTTAGGGCGCCATGGTGCATAATTCCGCACCAACAGTAATAATGACGGGGCAGATCTGCCCGGGACAAACCAAATGCAGAACCCCAGGGTACACCATATGAGAGATACTGCATTTGGTTTGTCGTCCATGACTATATGTTTTACATGTTGAGGTCTTTAATTTTTTTGCATAATCACATAGTCGGTTTTTTTCACATTTAGTTCTAGCCCCGTTTCTTCAATTGTTGCCAGGGTAATATCTTTCTGCGCATTGCGCATTGGGTATTGTTTATGTTTTCCTAGTGTTTTTTTTTACAAATCTGGGTAGTCTTCTCTTCTCTCAAAATGAACTGAAAATATTAAATTGATAGGATTCAACTCTAAATACATTCTTACCTAAATCTTCACGGCACCACTTTGATACCAATAGAACACCCATATCACTTTTAGACTATTCCCACCAATATCTTCCAACAGTCTTAAATGTTTTACCTTATCAAAAAGCTTATAATGGCCTATAAAGCAAAAAAAAAATAAAAGTCCTTTTACATCTCAATGCATTTTTTCATTAGCATGAACATATAGTAATATATATAACATTTCTTGTTAAAAAAAAAAGACAACATAAGAATTATATCCATCATAAAAAAAACACTGAAAATCTCACTTTCTCATTTCCACCAAAGTACCCAGAAGAACCTGCATTTCTGCAATATTCATTGGTCTGAGTTCAACGTCTTGATGCAGTTTTGTCTTTAGTGCAAATTATTTCAAAATAGACTTATAAAGAGATAGTGGTATAGGATAGGATCACATCTTTCAAAGCAAATTGTTCTAACTTAGATATTCTCGCTTCAGTAAAATTGGCTATGAATGAATTACTGGAAATGGAACTATCGAACAATGCTGTGCCTAAATTTTCAACATCGTATTTGAAAAAAAAAGAGTCAGTGGCGTTTTAGGCAAAAGCGTAAGGAGGGATCAATTTGATGATACAGTTAGAAGGTCATTCTTACATTTCCCTTATGGTTTCAAAAGTAAAAAATAGTCAAGCCTTCATATTTAAGAAAATTTGACTCGCAAAGCCTAATAGACCTGAAGGCTAAAGCAGAAAAAAACACACGTAAACCTGGAAATGGATGAAAAATGGTACTCAAGACCTAGGCTAGATCTAGGCCTAATACAGACTCTAGATCAAGGTATCTTCTATATCTGGCTCGAAATCTAGATTATATGAATTGGTTTATGGAGATCTAAGTCAAATTTTTAGACTTTTAATCTAGAGTTTAGATCAATATCTAATCTATATTCTACTGAATTCGACAAACGAAGTCGGAAGTGGGCGAAACTATAATTTATTCATGTTGTTTGTTCTTCCGCCAACCATTTTTTTCAAAGTGTGCAATATTTGACCCATATTTTTTCCTTATAAATACAAATGGGCTGAAAAGTAAGTCCATTCTGCCTATTATTTGAAAATTTTTGCTTGCACGAATATAACAAATGTTCATAGACCAAAATACTCTCAAACTTTGTCTTGGATAGAATGTCACTCTTTGTGATGTCATTACTGTCCACAATTTGGTGATAACACAATGCTGCTGATATATATTGGTCGATTGGAAAATTACCACGTTGATGACCTTCTTATTGAACGCTGCTCTGTTATTGAATTTCTCACAGCTGAAGGATGCTCTGCTGCAATAATCAGTAATGAAAGAAATCAATATTTTAACCTTTATGTACGAGTGTGTGTACCGCCTTATAGCCAAAATTAGTTAGACGAGAAAATCCTACGGAGACAAAATAACTTTATCACAAGCGCTCAATTAAAACTTGAGAAGTAGTCAACTGTGTGATATGAGCAAAAAATAGGTAGCTGGGGGGAGGGGGGGGGGTACCGAAACGTAGATGCACAGCTAGCGTCGACGAGATAATTATGAAAAGAAGGTGCAGACGTAGGAAATGTGAAGTCAATGTTCTAAAGGAAATAGAGACTAAGGCAGAAAACTGTGAGCCGTGACAAATCATTATTACCAAACAAAGCTTAATTTGCAGCCCGCCTTTTTCCATATGAAAATACCACCAGCGGTTTTTTAATGTTGTTGTATTGTTACAGGATCAAGTTTTATCTTCTGACACTTATGAGTTTCACAAACAAACAATGAGGCTCATATATATCTTCCGCGTGATCATTACTATGTGTGTGGTACTGTGTATAAAAAAAATGTTTTAGTAGCGTTCCTTTTCGTTGCACAGTTTTTTTCCCTACTTGTATCCCTTTTGAAAACAAGTGGTGCCCAAACTATCACGATACATACGAAAGAAAAACGGAAAGGATTGGTGTTTTTAACAAGGTTCACATGACTGACTGTGCTGAGATGTAGGCTAGATCATCCCCATAAAGGCCAATAGAGAAGAAACAGGTCCACGACCTTGACCTTGTCATTACATCCACGTCTTGATCGATGTCCTTTAGTTTATCATTTAGTTTTTCAAAGAGATCTTGATCGATGACCTTGAGCTTAACCTTGATTTTCAACGAAAGCCTTATCCTTATCCACATCGTGATAGTCGTTCTTTTTCCCATCCTCATCGTCAAGAGCTTTGTCAATCGACACCATTATTTTCCTTATGAGCATGAAGGAGAATGCGCTTCTTTGACCTTTCCAAAGATTCCCACATAAGGAGAATTGGATACTTAAGCACATATGCTACTAGATTAATACAAAACTTTCTTGCAAAAAAATCAAATCAATGTAGACATTAATGAAGATCGTCTTCTTACTCTTCATTATCGTCTTTTATCTGATACTTTTTAAATTAGCTACGGTTGAAGATTTTTGTTTGTTTTTACGACATTCTATAAGGTTTTCAGTAATGAAAGTGAGTAGCGTTGCTCTTCAAAGAGAAAAAATCTTTTCTTATTGTATTGACAACGATGCCGTCCAACATTACTTCAAACAGCTTCAAGGAATAAAATGTAAAGATCGTTTTTAATATAGCGCCTAATCCCCTAAAATGCTCTAAACGTTTTACATTTGGTACCGGTATGCGACAGGCCATTGTCAACGAAGTTATCCTCTTAATTCAGAGGACCAGCACCTTAAGGGCATCACTATGGCAAACTGACAAGATTTTCACTGCCCATAGCTGTGTACTTCCTAAACCCCTGAGTAAGGCGGGTACTAAACGCTGACGTGGTCTGCCAGGGCTTTAACCTTGAGTGTTCTACCACTAGACCAAGACGTCACATGTCGCAATCCTATAGGCAAATATAAGCAAACTTTGTCATAAAGGTAATTTAGTTTATATAACTTATCTTTGCAGATTAACTTGAAAGTAGTAAAACTAATTGCAATTTCTATTTGTAGCCTATCTAAAAGGCAAGCCTAAAAATTAAAACAAAAATTAGGACTGTGACAGGTTTAACTATGTATGTTTATTGGATCAACGGTATTTCAAGACTTAGTCCCTCCTTTGTGGAATAAGATTGACCAAAAAAAAAACACCTGCGTGGTATAATGTTTTTACTTTTGTTTTATCAGATATTATCGGTTACTATATAAGGCAGCTACGTTATTTTATGTGTACGCTCCGGGTTGCTGCCGCGTACAATTTCCCTAGCCAAAAGCGCTCAAGCAAGATACAAATATTTTTCTTTTGTAATGACTGTTGGTGTTTTTTTTTTTTTTTAATAGTTGTTCTTCTTTTTCTTTACATTTAAAAAGCGAGAAAAATATGTTCAAACACATGACACGCGTTTAATATTCCGTAACCTATTTAGAATTTAATTGACTTATCGTTTTGGTTTCACAGGTGAAGTGAATTAGGTCTGTTCTCTGTTTTCTCTCACTGTACGATATTTTATACGTCTTTTAAAATTTGTGATGGAGCTTTCTCTTGCCGATTTTGCTTTCGTCATGCCTCAAACGGCTTACCTACTCATCCGATGCCCCGTTATCGAAGATAAGCGGATAAATATATTATTTATTTAATGGTTCATACCGGATTTCGAACTCTGATTATGAAGCGATTGTCGACTTCCTACTGATCTCGTAAGATTATCAAAATTGAAACTGTAGAGAGGGAAAAGTGCGGGTTTACCAAGAAAAAATTACCTCACGTAAGTAAATGGCCACCTATAGCTTCAACCTGTTTTAGGCACATTACAAGAGGGCTTTTTAAGAGTATGCATTGTTTAACTTTAAATTCATGAAAAAGTTCACCCTCTTAGTCACTATTGGCGCTCAGCAATTGGAACAAAAAAAAACGGCAAATTTTATGAATTTATTGGGTTTTTTTTTTAACAGCTTCCACGTTTATGCGATAAGCTTGGTTAAAATAAGACGTTTTTACACAGTTGCAGTTAGCAAATTTGATTTTCCTCCAGTTTTATTTGGGTCTTGTTTACAATCTAAAAGGTGACCATTAAATTTTATGCTGTTAAAATTTGGAGTGGCCTTTGGCTTTTGTTGAGCAGTATACTTGTTGGACTAGGTACCTCATGGTGTTTTGTTCTTATAGCAGTGCAACAGTCAACGAAATTTTAGTTGAAAACTTTTACCCAATATACCCCTCTGTTTTTACCATCATAAAGCGATTTTATTGAATCATATCGACGCTTTGCTATCCACACACAAACAAATGTTTGTATTAATATTAGAAAAAAATCACCTGGAATACGAACGGAAGAAAAAAGAACAGCTCATGCATATGCAATTGTTCTCATTTGAATCGATTTTTCATTACCAACAATTATGTATTCCAAAAGTATTTACATAACTTTATACCCAAATGGCTAATAAATCTATTATCACAGAAATAAGGTTTTTTAAAATAATTATTTATTTGAACTTTATAGGTATTAAATTAGGTGCAGTTACGGCACATACTCCGAAGTCGGCTATGGCATAAAAATACGTGTTAATCTGAAGTACATTGCAAACTCTAAAAACAGCTTGCTGTGTGTGGCCTAGTGGTAGCCATTGTTTTCATATTCATTTCCCTTTCACTACGTTCGCGAGACACTTATTTTTTGACGAATCTGATAGCAACATAACTATACGCAATGCTTTGTTTCCACTTGTTCAGCTTTGGGGTTAAGGAGAGGGTGGAAGGAAAAATATAAACGGAGATAGGCATTTTGAATCTCAGATGTATAAAGATAGAACAAGTCAATAGGTGGTAGGGAGGTAAGAGATAAAGGGACACAGGGGATGATTTTTTTTTTTTTGGTGACAGCGCTCGTTCTCACCAGTTTCAACTGCTGAGTAATTATAAGATTGAGACAGAGCTACAAGAAATCTGAAATATGTTGACTTTTGATAAAAAAAGAAATCTGAAATATGTTGACTTTGAATTAAAAAAAAAAAGAAATCTGAAATATGTTGACTTTGGATAAAAAGTTACGACGATGTTATGGTGTAGAAAGGCATGGTGAAGACTTTTAAAGTGTTCGAATGAAAAAAATAAAGGAATTTTGAGACTTCAAGCTTTTAAGGACAGTACTCAACTAAAAGTAAATGCAGGGCTCATATAAAAATCCATTAGGACAAGCGGTAAACACAACAAATTAATGGGTGGGGAAGAGAGAGAGAGACGACGTGGCAAAAAAACGCTGAGAGAGGAGAAAAGAAAGTTCAATATTGGAACAGCGGATAAATTTACCCACACTATGAATGAAGACTTGAAACTATTCATACGCGGTAGGATATTTGCTCTGCTGAAATTTTCAATGGATATGCAACAACAATTATTGCTGGCTTAAGGTCTGTGTCAGAAGATGAGAAAGAAAAAGGAGTGGTTTCTTTGGAGACAGGAAAAAAATATATATTCGATCGCGAGAATGCCGAATGAAGAATAAGCGACAGTGCCGTGTGAAGAATACTGGGGGAAGGAAACGGAGTGATGGGTCGGGTCGTGGTAGTAACAAGAAAGGTATAATGATAAGGTAGGTGGGAGGAGAGATATAAAATCGGTATAAGGTGTACGAAGGAAGTACAAGCTTGAATCTGGCAGCCATTGATCCGTCGCCATCCCATCCCATTCCTGTGACTGGGTGTGAGGGTGAGGGTGGCTGGGAGGAACGCCTCAGGAACTTGAGATCTAAGATCTATACTCACAGCAGCTGGCATGCCTGCCGTTCATTAATGATGATCAGAGCCGAGCTCACCATACCTGATGAAAGGAGCTTGCGGTAGATCTGGAGTTGTGCCGTGAGCTGTGGTGTGGTCAGGTTTAAAAGCGCCCTCAGGTTTATGGGAGAAATTGGGAAGATCGGCAGCTGATTGAAAGATAGGTGAGTGCTTAAGTTGCAGTATTGTAGGACCGTCACTCCATCTTGAGTTAGATGTCACAAATAACTTTAATTTTTTGCAGATAATTTTGGTTGGGCCGCCCATAATTCCATAAGCCCTACCTTGTTCTAAGGAAAAAAAACTAGAAAGTGATAGGTCAGTATGTCTCACACTTAGATCACCTTATCTTCTGACTAGCGACTCACAACGTTGACTTTGGTGAATTCTTCTGAATATTTTTTTTCTTCAACTTCAATCGACAGATTTCAATTTTACATGACAACATGTAAAACTGTAGGCCTGCCAGTTTTAGATTAAAGTGATTAGAAATTAGAAGTAAGCGTTCTCATAAAGTGTCAAACCCGCCATGTACCAAGAGCTGGGTTTTACTTTATACTCGAAATCAATATAAAATTGGAAGACAAATGTTAACCAATTTAATTTTGAAGATAAAAAAAGGAAAAGAAGTGCTGGGGGAAAGTGAAAGGTTTTCTCAAATCTTGTTGTACGCAACAAAGTGCAAATTTGTTCCTTTAAATAGCAGCATTAGTTCGTCTTTATTTCTGTTTGTAGCAATTCGAAGTCTGAGTTGATTTAATTTTTTTCAAGCAATTTTCAATGGCATACTGTGGTTAGTAATTAACATAAATTTCTTCGCTTTCTCATTTTGTTTTTCAATTTTATTTTTTTTTTATGGTAACAGTCCGATCTTTCGCATTTCATTTGTTTTGGTGTTTGTATTAAACAGGACTGTTTCTGCAGACTCATTTCCATAAAGAGTGATTATCCAAAACTCGATATTTGCACTTTCGTTTATATCACCAGAGTTACGCTTCTTACACAATTCTGAAAATGATTGTAACCCAAATCTATATCAGCATAGAACTTTTTAGAAGCGTACATGTTGATAAAATACCAATCTCATGTGCTCTTGCACGCTCCTAGAGCATTTTATACACAATCCCGCACCGATAGCAAGAAGCACACCGGTTAGAATTATTGAGTAAAATACGAATTTGTGATTGGGGAGAGGTCAAATTTTACACTCTTCCGCCTTTTTTCTGGAACTTTTTTTTTTAATTTGTTTGCGGAAGACCACACGTAAACAATTTTTTTTTCTCGAAAACTTGGAAAGTGCAGAATACGAATTTTTGCAAAACCGCTAAATTTGCTCTTTTGCATAAGCTTGTGTTTAGCTTCCAACTTTTGGTATTTGTTTACTATGAATATATAAACTTACAACATCACCGTTTACATTTGCAATGTTTTCATGGAAATATGCGATGGAACACTGTAGTTTCTGGCTTTTTACACTCCTGGAGTTCGAATTCCTTTTTTAAGCTGTCGTTCTCCAACCAATCTTTATTTTTCCTTCTTTCTTATCCTTCCACTGCATTGTAATATATTATTCAAAATGTATTTTGTATTGGTTTGTGTTATCAAATGAGGGAAACAAATTCTCCAGTAAAAACCAGGAAGATTCCACTAAAATCAAATCTCATAGATACTTGCTCGTGTCAAAACTTCTCAGCAAACCGGAACGGTTGAAAAAGGTTTTTAAAAAAATCAATCGTTATCGAACTCTGCAGGGATCTCTCTAATTAATTTAAGAGATAAAAGTCTCTGCTAACGTTGTTGCTTAGTTTGCCCTTTGTTTTAACAATGGCGATTCCCTTAATGACTCAAAGATAGGTCGATAGTATTAACAGCACCATTAGAAGATGTGATCATTAATTTGACGTTATCTTTAGAAGTTACCTACCGAGAGCATCATGTTAGCTAATGCGACCTAAAAAATGGTTGGTGTCTCAATGTAGGTCGTTTTGACTTATAAAGACGAGCATTCTTTGCAAACTCAAACCAGGCAGTTTACAGGCTTATTTTAAATTCAATAATAACTGAAGTCTTTGGTTCAATCGCCATTCGGATCAACCGTACGCTCCCTATGCACAGCCAGCACTAAGTAATAAGCACTTTGGTGTCTGTTATGACATTTCGAAAGTATAGGTGGTGAAGAAAGCAACGCCCATTGTACATTGTTCCAAAAATTGTGATTTAGAGGTATTTGGTATGGTTCTGAGATGTTGTTTTTTTTTGTTTTGTTTTTTTTTGTCGTCGATTCCGAATATGTAATCAGAATAAAAGTATTTTTAGTTGGTATGAGAGAACACCACCACCTTAGGTTTTTTAGGGAATATCTTTATTCCGTTCTAACACGCTCTGGTATCGGTTCGGTGTTTCGCGACACAGGGAGCGTCTTTGTATATGACCAGTCCAATACTATTATTTTCTTACATGGGTTTATCATCTTAAATTTTACGCACACCGTGTTTTCGCGAAACCTCTTGAAACCCCAAATGAACTCTGGCTAAAAGATTTTGTCACGCAATATTTTGCCAACTGGTGCTCAACATAAACATAATGGACATAACGTTAAATTGGTGCATTGTATATCTAACTCCTAAAAGCAGACGATAGCGCATTCCTCATTAAATGACTATTAGGCTTAATTGTTTTGATTTGCAATGGCCTCTCGTGGAAAAACAAAATGAAAATTTCTGGGTCTGCTTTGGGCAGAAAAATTAAAAAACAAAAACAAAAAACAAAACAAAACGAACTTGCTTTTGTGTAAGTTATAAAATAATCGGTTAAGCTTTTAAAATTATTGTTTTTCACAGCTATACATTATGTGCCGTAACAACAAAATAAAAAGAGCAACATTCTTCGCTTTACTAGCGCACAAGAAGTCGAAATGTGAGGTGTTTACTTTCATGTGAACCACACCACATTTGGGAAAGGACTTCACTGTTTTGTCGTTTCCACATTAGAGAGATGGAAGTTGGGGTCTTCGACAGCAATTTCATTTCTTCCCATTCGATAAAACTGAATCTTTTTAAAAGGACAAAACTAGTTGTACATTGCAGCTGCTTTGCAAATTTCCGAAAACTTTAGGCAAAGGAGGAGACCTACTGAGGCTGTGCATATCATGTAAACATTGTGTTTCCCTATCAAATTGGTGGTTAGGTTAGGTTGTTAGAGTTTTAACGCCTCTTTTCAACTACAATGTTATATCAGAGACGGCGCTTTGAGAGCGTACTGCCACACTGTGATTTAAGGAGCGCTTGCATGCACCACACCCAGTCACATTATCCTGACACCGGGCCGACCAGACTTAACACTCAATTCATAATGCCAGACACTAGGCGGATCACCTGTTAATACCAATTTTAGAGTCCTTGATTTGACTCGGCCGGGGATCGAACCCACACCTCCCGATCGCTGAGCGAGTGTCTTACGACTAGGCCAAAGAGCCGGTATATCAAATTGGTGGACTCTCCCGGTAGCGTAGAGTAAACTCTATTGTTCAATGGATGGCTGTCACTCTTTATTATATGGAGACAAAATGATACATCGCACAAAAAAGTTCTTCTCAAACTCTTCCAGGAGCATCCGCCATCTCGATAGGGAAACGCAATGTTTACGTGCACAGCCTTAATTAATTTTTTGAAAGACCACTTGAAACGAGGCCAGAATCACTTCATTAAAAAATGAAACACCTAGCTGCTGAAACCAACATTTCCCAAAACAATTAGCGAAAGCATTTACAGATCAATTTTGCTTACGGAAACGGGGCGTGTAATTGTACTTTGATTTTGTTCTGAACAAAAAGTTGAAAAGGAATGATCCACACAATTAATTAGTATTGAAGGAAAAACTTGAGTGCTCATTATGTATTCCTTCTTTTCATTTCTTTAGACCTGCGAAAGAAAAGAAAACATTGGAGTAACTACAGGTTCTCTTTCTGATAATCAATTATCCTTTGGATTAGGTTTCAAAGTCAAAGATACAATGTACTCCGAAAAGAACTCAAGAGAGGGAGAAGTAGAGAGTGAGAGAGATAAATAGATAGATACGAGATAGAGAGAGAGAAAGAGAGAGAGAGAGAGAGAGAGAGAGAGAGAGAGAGAGAGAGAGAGAGCTGTCAAACAACCTCAGCGTAACTCATTGCCAATTCCTTTTAAATCAGATATTTTCATGTAATCAGATAGGCTCCGGTCAATCAACTGTTAGACTGTTTGATACATTTTATCTGTACTTGTCCACACAGAGTTTTATGTCCTTTGCAAAGTGTGTTAAAATTTTTACACATATTTTTTGTTCTTTATAGTTCTCTTTGTAGACTCTTTTTTATCATACTAAACGGTTACACCCTATACCCTATTAATAATTTTTTTTTACCTCGTCAAGTTTTACTGCTTGGAAAATTGAAACGGTGCTTAGTGATTTCATTTCGTTTTCTTTTGTTCTTCTGTAGCTTTAAATATAATTAAGTAAAAAACAACATTGTTACTATTTCTTGAGCAATCATGTCTCGCGCGATGTGTCTTTAAAACGTAAATAATTAATGAGAAATCGATTTTGATGCACGAGACTAAGTTTCTAGTTTGATACTTTTTGTTCGCATGGCCCAGTTATCTCGCTTCCTTGGCATACACCCAAGAAAGAATTCAATCTGGTTGTCTCGACTATTTGAATTTTGAACCTTTATAGTATAGCAACAAGCGCAAAAGTAAGATCATTGGTGTATACTGTGAAAAGCAGCGAGACCCTTACAGACAGTCCAAAACATTGAAATAACAGAAGAGCATAGATTTCTTTCTGTCTGTGTTTAACACTGCTGTTTTATCGCCAAAACAGGCTACAATCTATCTTAATGTTTTTTGCGACGATTCCTTAACTCTCGAAGTAGATATTGTTGTTGCCTATGCAAGTTCTTCATAGAAATAATGATTGTTGTGTTGAAGTTCTAAGAATTTCACGTTTTTAAAGCATTCAGTACAGACCTTTAGCACACGCACCGTGTCTCACTACGCGTACGTGAAAATCGGGAAAGCAGATTGAGTTACTATAAAAATAATGAAACCAGTTTCTAAAAATAGACCCACAGACGTTCTATTTTTAGAAACTGGTTTCATTATTTTTATAGTAACTCAATCTGCCTAAGTCAAAGTTAAGTCAATTATATAGTGCAGCGGTGACAATTTCT
>BMAT01011533.1:402223-413575 GCA_019649035.1 Elysia marginata | reverse complement strand
AAAGGCGAGAAAACAGTTACAAAGCTTTGTCATAAAGACTAGACCAAGATCCACAATGTAGCTGAAGACGTGGCTGTGCAAACTATCTTTTATTATAACCACTTTCACAACAGTTCATCTAACAGAAAGCATTTGTCTTATTAAACTATCATGTCTTTGCTTTAACGAAATGTTATTGCTCAAACTAGTTGATTTTTGTAACTTTGAAGCAGGTGATTTACAACAAAATAATGAAGCTGTTTTTCAAATAAAGAAATTTACATCTCACAAAACTGGGATTGAACTCTGAACCTCGTGGTCCGAAAGCCGGTTATCACCACTAGTTTATTAGTTTTGAGATCAAACTTGGTTGGTATTATTTTAAATTTTCAACGCATGGAAATGAGATACTTTACCAAAACTATCTTACTCTTATTTTTTTTTACCTCCGCTACAAGAAAAAGGCCTTCACTGATTTTCACGATAAGGTAAAGCTGTATAGTGCTAACCTAAATCTTAGTAATCTCTGGGCAAATAACAGATTTAATAACAGAGCACGCAATCTAATCTCAGCAGAAATCAAAGTTTAAACTAAGCCAGAGAATAAAAAACTTCGGTTACGGTTATCAAGTGGAAAAGCAAACCTTTTAAATAGTGTACACCAAAGCACCAAGCTATGTTGTATAAGCCATCAAGAAAGAACACCAAGAACCTTCTTAGTTATTATCTTATTGTATCCTTTCATGGGTACGTTAGGGAAAGACCTCCATATTTCCCACAGCTTAAACTTTATGCAAAGATAACACCAGAAAGTGATGATAAGCCAAGAGATTGTGGGCGTTTTTTTACCAAAACGTATCCCGTCCAGCATCCCAACTTCCGGCAGCTCTGTTGACTTCCTTTCACCTCCCCTCTTTTTTTTTCCTTGATGCAAGTTCATCACCCAATCTGCTCTTTCAAGTTTACCTTTGAGTTTTGCTGGAAAGTTTTAAAAAAGGATGAAAGACAAGAAAGAAAAGTTGTAACAAGCTGCTGGGCCTTTGAGCGGCGTAAATTTAAGGGCGGGAAAACTCGCAGGCTCTCTAATTAGAATTGTTCTTAAAATCAAAGCAAAATGAGGATGAAGCTTACAGACTACAAGATGTTACAGAAAAATAGACGGAGCTTTAAAACATTATGACGCATGCGTCCAATTAGTTCCTACATAAAACTGACTGTTACAGAACAGCGAAAATTGTATCTTATGAAGTTTAAAACAACCTGTAGCCCGTGGTTTTGCTTCTATTGGTGCTAATTATTTTGTTATACCTCATGGGCCCCCTTTGTGGCCACCATTCCTTTCCTTAAGATAATTTTTCTTCTCTTCGTTGGATATTATCATTGTTGTTCTTGTTGGTGAGCTGCTTAATGTATTATGGTCTCTATGGTTTTTTTTTCTTCTTTGATGATGCTGTTTTTGTTCGTTTTAATTTTGTTATCATTGTGTATTTCTTCGATGTTGTATCCCTTATTACGTCTATTATTAGGGATTTTTTTTCTACGTTTTTTCCATATTTTGGGAGTTGGTGCAGTTGTTACCACGCGAGTGCAGAGGAAAAAAACTCTAAATGAAGTAACTCTTTGACACACCTGACCATTTAGTTCAACTCTAGAGTGGCAATAGAGTACATGTAGTAAATTTGTTAAAACTTCATGCGTATATGGCCTGCTGTTTGCTTTCACGGTGCCAGAGTAATCTTAAATGCACTGCGCCAAGTCTGAATGCATAAGGTTGTAAGACCACTAATTTTACTTTCATATGTTGTGATTTAGCCTAGGTAGAAGATTAGGGGTTCTTGGAAAAAGTACCGAGCTAAATTGGCGAACGAAAGCTTTATGGTGAGTAGCACAACTTTACACAAATTGTTCATACTAAGGGCCTTTACTTCTTTTACTCTTCCTCCTTTTCTCGTGCATTGAATTGTGTTGAGAAAAAAAATTAACTCAGAGCTTTGTTTCCCATGTTTTGGTGTTGTTTTTTTTTAGGACAAAAACATCTATGTGTCACTGAATGGAGCTGTTATCAGGCTGACTTTCGTAAAGATTATAACAATCACAGACATGTAAGTTCATTTAACAGCTTTAATAGGAGATTTAAAATGAAGACGAAAGACATTTAAGGTAAATGCCAATAAGAAGACGAAGAAAAAGAAGAAGAAGAAGAAGAAGAAGAAGAAGAAGAAGATGATGATGATGATGATGATGATGATGATGATGATGATGATGATGATGATGATGATGATGATGATGATGACATGAAACGGAACGTGAGCAAAACCTTTATTATATCAGTTTCGGCATTAAAAAGAAAAATTTATAACCATCATGACTGGCTGGTCTAAGACTGTAAAAGTTGCTCGCGATGAGGGGATTGAGATCAGAAAATAGGTAAGCCCTGATTTAGAAGGTGCCAAGGGATACTATCATATTAACGTAACTTTTCATCCAAAGAGAAATAAAACGTGGAGGACGGGTGGGGAAAAGGTTTTTTTTTTATCTTATATTCTACAAATTTAACCGGGTCAGGTCAGGTTGCAGTTATTTCCTGGGAAAGCTTTGGAAGAGGCGGAGATAAGGATGGAAGAGTATCAATGTAGTCTTGGTTATAAAGGTGTTACGCCAAGTAGATCCGAATCGATGTTGAGTTCAAAAAGTTCTCGGCTTTGTTGTTTTCCATGCACTCTTTAACTTTTACCTGTTATTTGTAAATATCCTAGTTTGACGCAACATATTTGTTGTTCAAAATTTTCCCATCAAAACCGCTTCAGTTTTGATTTCTTCTTTTTATTTCCATCATAATTATGTAATAACACCTTTACCTTTATACCAGCACGGCTTTAACAGAGGAGGGCTTTTTTTAATGTTCTTATTCTATCTGTTTTTAATGGTACAAACGACGACAGCAGCAGAAGCAGTCGTAGTAGTAGTAGTAGTAGTAGTAGTAGCAGCAGCAGTAGTATTTGTAGTGGTAGTAGTAGTAGTAGTAGTAGTAGTAGTAGTAGTAGTAGTAGTAGTAGCAGCAGCAGCAGCAGCAGCAGCAGCAGCAACAGCAGCAGCAGCAGCAGGAACAGGCATAATTGGTTCCCAAGAATGCTAAAGACCACAGCTTTATTCACGTACAGAGATTTCGAGATTTCGGTTGGGCGAAATGTAAAAGCATGTGGTCACACACTATACGAGATTCTAGTCTAACCGTTCGTTTACTTTTTTGACATAGGCACATCTAACGATATCTCTGACATAAGACAGAATATCTTAAGTTTGTCACTTCAAAAGATTTCTAAGGGTATTTTTTATTCCATGCACGTCGTTTAAATATTTCTAGAGAACTTCAAGAGTGCAGGGTAGGTTGTTTTTTCCGTCTGTTTACAATATTTACATCCGCGATACCTTTTTACATTTCCACGCTTCTCCGCATGCATAGCGGCCTATGTTTCGGGGATTTTGTGAAATAGAAGGCGTCTGTATGTGTGTGTGTGCGCAGGGGTGAGATTTGGGGGGGGGGGGATTTTTTGGGCAAAGAAGCACCAAGCTATGGTTAACGGTTGTATGCGCGTGAGTACGTTCGTACGTTAGCGAGTTTAGGCGTGTTCTCCGTGAGTCTAGCAGGAGTAGAGATGGAGATAATGGGGTTACAGGCCCTAGCCACCATTACTCATAGTCTTAACAAGGCAAAGTCTCTTCCTTCGGTTAACCGATAGATCTGGTATAGGGTCTGGCCTCTTTTACTAAGCTCTGTCTAGTCGAGTCGAGTCGATCTCAAGGTGGAATTTCCCGATGGAATTTCCCGATTTAGATAAAGAAAATATGTAAGAGCTCGGTTAAGGAAAAGCTCGATAAATACTTAAAACACCAAAAGAACTTTATAAAGTCTAAAAATGCAGTAGTTTCTAGTTTAACATTAAAGAAATTAGATCGTGCAATTACAACGGTTGTGTTTGTTGGTATAATTAAGCTGGCTAAGGAACATGAAATATAAAGAGCAGAATCTAGACAAAGTGTTGCAATAAGAACGTCAACAACAGTTGAACTAGTAGATGGTAGCAAGAAAGAGGGCTGTGCAATACAAATCGTCAAAAGGCAACAGCAACAAAAACAACAATAATATGCACAACAATAATATCCACAACAACACAAGCAACATTGTAGTAAAGGGAACAAAGAGATAACCTTCACAAGTAAGCTTTAAGCACAAACTGATGCAAAGCAACAGCAGCCACAGCAGCAGCAGCATCCCCAACGATATCAAAGAGAATTTTTCAACAAGAAAAAAGATAAAGTTGAAACAAAATAGCATTAGCTAACATTTAACACCCACGGAAGAATATAATAAGAGCTGAATAACAGAATAACACTAACAGTAAATAAAACTCGAACCCTAGATCTGCGCTAGGCCTAACCCTGGGACTGGCGCTGTGAGACAAATTTGTTCGGAATACTTTTATCTGGACTGTGTTCTTAGCAATACATGCGGGTACTTTGTCTATACATAATAATAGAACATATCTTTTTTTTTAATTCGCTGTATGTATTGTTGCAAATTACATCTGTTAAGAGTCATGTTTGCATAACAATTTATGTTCATTTACATCCGTTCATTTTTACGCTTTAGAAGTCAGTATGGTTTTTCGATCAACAACAGAATGATAAAAGCAACGCGTTAAAAAAGTTTAAAAGGAATAACCATGCGCCTTGAATTTAAAAAGAAATAATATTTATTTCCCATACAAAAGGAAATAGAAAGACTTGGTTAGATATGTCAGTGAAAACCTTTCTCGTTGTCAATAGTTTTATCACGTTGTTTGGAACAATTAAAGCAGTTGAAGAAGCACCTGGAGCACGCTTTGTTTGAGATATAATTGCAATATTATTGTGTGTCAATGTGTGAACTAATTTCGTGGAGACCATCGTGGTTGGATTCATCTTTACAACAGTTAGATTTACCATCAATTTGGTTTGTGTTGAGAAAATACAGCACTCAGCAGTAATTGAGTAAACGAATTGTTACACTCTTATGAAATATTTTCAGTGTGGGGCCTGTTCGGTTTCAATTCAGGTTTTCTCCGGCGGCCTACTCACCAGGACTTTATTTTCTTGTTAGATATTCTTATTATAGTATTTCAGTAACCCAACCTCTTCCTGGCTTCCCAACCTTAAAAAGAAAGCACTAGGTGATAACCAACTGATTTCAAACAAGATATGCAAAGACCGCCTGTATGATGTACAAATGGAAACTGAAAGGCTTTCTAATGTGCCAAATATGTAGCAAGGTTCCTGAAACTACAGATAACAATTTACATTGTTTTAAACTGCCCAGTTACGAATCTAGACGGTGGATATGCAACAGTCCATAATGCTGATGAAGACCTTGTAGCCTGGATCAAACTTAACCTGGAGGTGTAGCCATACGATACTACTACTACTACTTCTACTACTACTACTACTACTACTACTACTACTACTACTACTACTGCTGCTGCTGCTGCTGCTGCTGCTGTTATTATTACAGTATAGCAATATTGAAAACATGAATTATTAAGTGAGTCTTATAGAAATCATCAGTAACCCTATAAATAGCAGTGTGTAACATTTATTGAATTAGATAAAAATTAATATCAACATGATTCGAAAGAAACATAAATATAGACGGCTTGATTCATTCTCTCATAGTATTAGATTTAGGATTTGTGAGGTATGAAGAGAGAGTTAGCCTACAACTTGCTTATGATACATAATGCTTGTATTTGTAGGCTATAAAGGGAGCTTGCCAAAATAATTACTAGTTAATATTGAAATTATGAAGGCTACTAGAAGATGGTTATTGTGAAGACGGTGAGAAGAGAGACTGAATGGAAGGGTTTAGGGGTGGAAGAACTTCGTGTGTATGGGGCTGGAAGGTATCGAGTCTGACAGTCACTCAGGGTAAACATACAGGTGGACCAACAGATAAATAGCCTCACGAGAGAGAGACAGAGAGACAGACAGAGAGAGTCAGAGCGAAAGAGAGAGAGGGAGAGAGAGTGAAAGAGAGAGACAGAGCGAAAAAGAGAGACAGAGCGAAAGAGAGAGAGAGAGGGGGACAGAGAGAGAGTAAAAGAGAGAGAGACAGAGCGAAAGAGAGAGAAAGAGTGAAAGAGAGAGACAGGGTGAAAGAGAAAGAGAGAGAGAAGCTTCTCACTGGTAAACAGATTATCTGGCCATTGGTGGCAGTCTGATTGGCAGAAGCAGGTATACAGGTTTTAATAAACGATGGGCAGCCAGTCTAGCCCAGTTTATAGAAATGACAGATTAACAGACACTGCGATGGGCGAAATGAAATGCCACACCAACAACAAACCTTTTCCTCGCTATCTCTTTCTTCTTTCTATTCTCTCTTGCTCCCTATCTCATGCTCACTCACTCTCTAATGAGTTTTCCGTTACATTGTATTAAACTCTCTTAAGTTTCTTTAGTAAGCGCATGGGTCAGATAATGTATCCTTAACAAGGTTGTTTCATGTCTGATCCAAAAAAAAAAGATAACGAGAAATGATATGTCTCCATCTTTAAGTTTTCTTTCATCTTTCTACCGCCACCTTTCCTTTCTCTCCCGTACAACTGGTGAAAACGAAAGAACAAAAAAAGAGAAAAGAAAAAGCGACACACTTGTACACAAACAACCCCCATTGAAGTGGGAGGCAAAGGGTTCGCCGTATACCGTATACTCATCGCACGTGGAGTTTTTAGTACTCTAGAGTAACCGAGCGAGTGAGTGTGTTATTTACCTCAGGTTCGCCTTACCATGACTCTGTGTGAGTGTGCACATAAATCCAACTAGGTGTTTACATGGAGGTGAGTCCGCGCGCGAGTTGAAACCGCCAGGCAAAAGTCTACGTTCTTGTGAGAGCTAACCCCACTCAGAAAACTTTGCGCGCGGCCGAATCTGAGTCCTGCAGCGCTAGCCTAGGTTAGGTCTGGCTTTCTTCCATAAACTGCCCACAGATTAGACGTGGTATCTCCTTCGGAACCTTTGCTTTCGGTCCTTGGAACTAGATCTATAAGATGTTAATTCGTCTCAGACTGGCCGAAACTAATTTTATCCTTTTGCATTCTTAATGTAATTCTAATTTCATGAAGTTTTGGGACAGTGAGTGATGTGTTAAGGTTATAGAGTCGTATTTATCCCTCTTATACAAAGATTTTTCGTGCGAAAAGTTATAAACCAAAATAAGCTCTGCACTCTGATTCTACCTTTACATTGGAGACCCCGGGCTCAGTGGTATTAGTTTACTGGTAGAACCATCGGACAAACGGAACGGATTTTCCAAAGACGCTGCAGGCTTGAAAAGAGGAAAAGGTTTGTACCGTAGAGTTTTTTGTGTTAGGCCCCGGCAAGGTGGCCGCCCTTGTATTTAGCGAGTATTAAAATTGTATTCATTTGAATCACTTAATGTGCACTAAAGCAATATATTGTCGATTATATGAGATGATATAGTCCAACATTATACGATGAATTTCAAGTTTTTTCTTTCGTCTGTCTTTGTCCCTACAGTATTTATTTTTTTGCCATTTCTCTTTTTGTTTTCAATATATATTTCTTAGTTTTTCTTCCTTTCTTGCCTTTCTTTTATGTGCTATATGGTTTTCCTTCGTATTCATTTTATTTCTCTTCATCCTCTTTTCTTTTGCTTCTCTTACTCCGTCTTCTTCTTCCTCTCCTCAATCTTTCCTCCTTCTTTACTCTCTTTTTAGCCATCTGACTCAGAATTTACCTGCTGTTATGTTTAAGTTTCAATCTATCTATGGATCCGCCCATATGTCTATTGTTTTCTCTATCTGTCTGTCTGCTTTCATTCAGTTGTTCTGTCTCTGTCTGTCTGTCTCTCTCTCACCCTCTCTCTCTCTCTATCTATCTCTCTATCTATCTATCTATCTATCTCTGCCGAACTATCAGAGTTTCCACGTGTCTTCCTTTTATTCTGCTTTTTTTAAACTCTTTTTCTCTTATCCGTGCATTTTATTCTTTTATGGATTGGTTTGAACAATAAACTTCAGCCTCAATAAATATTTTCCTATTTAAGTGCAATGCTTTGGCTAAATTTATCCTGCGTTGTATTCAAGTCCTTTAATTCTATAAATAGCTGATTAAGCCTGTACTTTTCGAAGGTCTGGAAATAAAGGTCATTAATGATAACTTTAAGCCAAAGGGATTTCCACAGAGGGATGCTGTCCTAGCTAAGCTTATATTTTCACTTAGCAAATTTGCTCTGATTTTTAGAAATAAAGAGTCCTTAGTTGTGAAATGCATTGTTTTTAATTATAAAAACATTGCTGGCGAAATTAAGGGTAATGAGGGTTAATTTTTTTTAAATAATAATCAATATTGGCACCCCAGTGTGGAATTCCTGCCCTTTAAACCTACTCTTATGGTCGAATTGAAGCTTTGAGTGACAATAGTTATTTATAGATGTTAAAGATAGGGCCTAAAAATAGTTCTGTACAGGCCGTATACGACTATGTCCTTTCGTATGAAAGATTTTTGCCACCTCCTTATATTATAGCTTTGTAATTTGCCATATCCTCTTATATGATATGTCATACAAATATATGGAGTCGTCTGACTTCCGCCTCAGAGCTTATCTTGATTTCTAAAGGCTGGTGTTAAGACAAGCGGCTACGAGCAGAGGCTTTGGTGTTAAGGAACTGATGGAGTTTTCCGCGCTGGCAACCCAATTAATAAAGTTATAACTCGTTGGTTTTGAAGTGCTTTGGGAAAGACTAGCATTGCCTCTGCGAATCTCAAAGGAATTCATGCGTTCTTTGATTATTTCTTTCAGTGTTTAAAATGAAGCCATAATCACATGACAGGCCTTTTTGGGTTTTTTTACTATACCATTATGCGTTCATTAGGATTGACTGCTTGTGTCCGTTCAGTAGTAAACAATGCAAAGCTAGTTCGGCTGGTGATACGTTAAGTATTCGATCCAAGATATAACAGTTTTCTGTGGACTAGATCGAGACCGGAATTTGGCCTGCTCTTTTCCGCCATTTTGGGTGTTCGTTAAAATTAATGTCAACAAATATTCACGCACACACACAAACACACACATAAGTCTTTTAAGCCGTGAACGAATCAAACTGCGGGAAAAAGTGAGTCTTTTATTATGAGCAAAAGTTTTCGTTTCCGCGGGGGTTAGGGGGGGTTGAGGGGGGTAAAATTTTAATTACCATAAACTTTACTGCGCACACAGAATTTTTATGCATGACGCGAGAACCTGAAACGGTACCAAATCAAAATTTGCTTGGCATAAAGTTGTAACTAATTCCACCGTTTTGTATATTCTGTACGGCCTGTTAAATCTTTGTGTAAAGTAAATGTTCATATTATTTATTTCGTATAATGAAAAAAACACACCCTTATGTTCAGCTAACTTTGACAATTATTGTTTAATTACATTCGAATGCAAAATTCTTGATTAACAGTTATCCTCTATTTACTATTATACTAGCAGAATAAATCATATGTTTTAAAGATGAGACAAGAGAAGAATTTCCCCAAGATGTATTAATAAAGCATTGTCTTTTTTGTGCTCGAACCTATAAACAAAGAGCAATTTAGAAAAAAAAAAGGAGGGAAAAGCGGAAAATGCGTATTGGCATGTCATGAGTCAACGAGAATAGGTAAATGTTGGGTCGGTGCGCCATAAAAACCAGGTCACGCTACTGGGGGGAAGTGTTGCCAATTTCAGTTCGCCTGAACGTTGCCAAAACAGATTAGAGCGATCGTAAGAAATATCACATTTTTTTATTGAATAGAAAATGTCTAAAAACTTTTTAAAAATTTTTAAAAACTTTGTTGTTGTGTTTTAAATGTCTTTGGAGGACAGGTGGCGGTTATCATTACTGTTATATTATTAGGGTTTTAATAATAATTGATATGTTAATATGATCATCGTTTTTAAGATTATTATTTTTTGCGGTTGCTGTTTATGTTGTTGTGGTGGTGAAAATCGAAGTGATATTGCGTTATTGTTTACAACTGTTTGCTTTAATTTTATTTGTTCATATTTGCTTGTGAGTGATTGTTAGGGGGTAGCGTTGCAGAGTGTTTAGCGCGTCGTGTTCGTGATCCGGAGGTCGCGGGTTCGATTCCCGGCCATGCCATGTTGCAATTGCCCTGGGAAAGCAATTTACCCTAACTTTCAACCAGTCTACCCACTTGTAAAATGGGTAGCAGGCTACAGGCAGATTTTTTAATAATTATTATGCTATATACGCTTGCAACACTCTGCATATGGGCTTAGAGTGGCCTTCAAATATACTGGTCTGCTGGAGCATTAGTGCCGCTGTTCTGTGGCGACTTAGTTACGCTGAGTTACGCAAAAAATATAACGAAAAGGATTAATACAGTTTTTTTGTAATAAAACATAATAAATACAATAAAAATGTTTGGTAATGTGTATAAAAATGATATAAGGACTACAGATTTAAGAAAACCTGAATGTATTATTACAGCTATTTACACTTATTTTATTTTACACCCACCAGTAGTACTATACTCTGTTGCATATTTAAGTATACACTTTTTAAAGCTTGATTGACAAAAATCAATCCAACCGATAAACTTCAAATTTACACACTGACTTCCTGACACAATTGTCGCTGGTGAGTAGTTTTCAAATTTCGTCTCGCTTGAGCACTTTTGTTGTTGTGTGCGTGTTGTATGTTCAACGTTTTTTAAAAATTACTCATGACACAGCAATGATTTGTTTAAGAAAGAAGTACACATCGAACCTGTATCGTTTTTCAAACAATAAGTCGGTGATAAAACTTATGTTAATCACGTTTTCAAGATGCCGCGTTTAAGAGAAAACGAACGAAACCAGCTTATCGGAATGATCCGTGGCGGGGTCTCGGTTTCCACTGTTGCGCACCATTTTAATATGACAAGAAGAACTGTACACGTAACACTGCAGCGTAAAAGAGCAACCGGATCTCAAAAGGATCGACCTCGTCGTCTTGGTAGAAGAAAAACCACTGACAGAGAGGATACTCGTATACGCCTGTCACATCTACGGGATCGTTTTAAAACGGCAGGCCAGACCACGGCCGAAATCAACAATATACGACAGAACAACCCAATCTCAAAATGGACTGTGTTGAGAAGGCTTAAAACTTTTGGGCTTCGCGCAAGGCGACCAGCTTGCCGCACCAGATTGACGGCCTACAACATCAGGAACAGGCTTGATTGGGCAAGAATACATTCATTTTGGCCTCGTCAGGTATGGAAAACACATGTTTTCCGATTAATCCAAGTTTCTTTTGGAACGTCAAGATGAGAGAAAACGCGTATTCC
>BMAT01011533.1:367140-379769 GCA_019649035.1 Elysia marginata | reverse complement strand
ATTATTATTATTATTATTATTATTATTATCATAATTATTATTATTATTGTTTTGTTATTATTGTTATTGTTATTATTATTAATTTTATCATCATTTATACTATTGTTAATACTAAATTTAGTTTTATTTGATTATCTAATAAATCGATTATTTGTCAGGGTGTTTGATCCAATAAGATGTCATCAGCGCATAGATCGATCTCTCTTTTTACAGGACCGAACATTCATACCAAGCTACCAGTCAGAACCAGGTGTGTTGCGATTGGAGAATATTCACAAGGAAGATCAGGGCTTGTATGCTTGTCAGGCAAGCAACAGTGGAGGATCCCAGCAAAGCCACGGAAACCTTACAGTATTGGATCGTGTTGGTGAGTTGCGCAGCAAGCATAATTAAAGGGAGGAGGGAGAGTGATAAAAAAATCATCATGTTTAGCCTATTATTTGATATTGGGGATGAACTTGATGCTTTATGTGTAAAGATAATTCTTAAAAGAAAATATCTTCACAGTATTGTCCGGCATTATGTTTCTCTACATGTATTTTTTAAATCGGGTTTCCTAAGAACTTGATGTATATTGCATGGCTGTGATTGGTTTGTTAAGTTTTACAGTGGGGGTCCAAAAGCGCTTTGCCAACATACTACTAGTACTATTGTTTTCATCATGAAATTATGACCTAAAGAAAACTTGTTCCTCTTTGCATGAGATTTCAAATTGTCTTAGTGGTAAGAGAGATAATATGTTGAGACGCTGCTTCTCCTGTATAATATAAGCCTATTTGATGTATGTGTATTTTTCAAACAGGTGTCTATTTAATGCAGTGTTATTTTATCTAAGTCACACGAACCTATGCCCAAATATTTTCCATAGTATTTGTGAAATACGCCTTTCAATTTTGCAATAGTGAAGTCTCGGAGACAACAAAAAACCCCATTGATTTCATTGCTATCTCACAATCATCATCAAGAAATGCTCCTCTTTGAGGAAACATTAGTATTTCTCCAATGTGTTCATGTGAAGGTGCAGGGGAAAACATGCCTATCTGGCTAGCTTACCAGAATATTTTAGATCAAGCAAGTCAAAAAGGCTGTTGTTTAAAACAATTACGTTAGTACATTGCTCTTTCAATAAGCAATGACAGGTATTAGTTAAAAGACAGACAGAGATCACTTATAAACTTATGTCCAGGTATGTAAAGACAGACTTTTTGAAGAAAATATAGTAGAATGTTTAAGATACAGACTTTTGAAATGGGGTAGCGAGAACTACGCTGTCGGATGCACTGGTCAATGATTACATGTTTTGACTTTTGTCTCATATCTTTTTCCACGCCAGGCATAGATTTAACGGATGACGTGATTCCAAGGCGAAACAATGGAAAGGCTGAAAGTGAAACAAAACGTCAAGACAAGGGCCACTCAGGGTATGACTTCGACCCCATGGTGGAAAGAGTTCTGTCGATGGGCGAGATCGAAGGTGGGGTAGATTTTGGACCAGATTTGGGAAGCAGACGCCGTGGAAAAGGCAGGAAAAAGAACAAAGGTGGTAGGAGGAACAGAAATAGAGGAAAGAATAGAAAAAATAAGACCAAAAAGAAACCAAAGCTGCAAACCACACCTTTTTATTTTGAGACACGTCCAACAGTAGCATCGACAACATTGAGAAGAGTGCCGGTGCCGGAAGTTAAGATAACGGAAATCCACATTGCAAATAACCCTTTTGAAAGCACAACCCCGGAACTCTGGGACTTTGGTAAAAAGAACCGTAACAAAGATGACGACGGCGTCAGGGATACGAGATATAACTATCCCTCAAGGGAGCCCACCGATGATAAAAATGGAGATGCAGAGACCAGTGGAGATGAGACCTTCCAAGAGGGTGGTGCAGCCAACGCCAAGGGCAATGGGAAAAACAGCCCAAAGAAAGAAGGAACTATCAGCGCTTGGACTATTTACACGATTGTTGGGGCTGTCTGTGGTGTGGTCCTTCTTATTGGGCTTGTTGCCCTTACTATGACATTGTGCTGCAAAACTGAGAATGAAGGTGTTTACAAATCAGCCACACCAGTGTAACTTACTGTTGGATAGTTGTTTTTATATTTTAAGAGTGTAAATTTTTGTCATTTTTTTAAATAGAAGCTGGCTTAAAATTCAAAAAGTATGAATGCAGAAATAGCTCATTGAGATACTAATGTATTCACGAGGTATTTTTACAGCTTTACACTCGGGGAAAAGCGGTATGTTAAGACCAAGGTGTAGTGCTTTAATGTCTAAATGAAATATGATCATTGGATTTTCAATTTCATTAAATCATCCACTATGTATGGTAAAGAATGATGCTTTAGCTTGTTAGAGGAAAAAAATCAAACCTTGCATTATAAATGCTGTTCAAGAGTCTAAAGATCTTAGTCTTCTTTCATGTTTCCATTTGGCTCTGGTGTAAAAATTGAGTAAAAAAATCACTCTTATCAAGGTAAAACATTGTTTTTTAATTTGCACTTTACTGTCATTCAGTATAAATTAATGCGATGCTCAGCTTGTTGAATAAGCTTTTTGGTGACCAATAATTGTATCACCTAGCAAACAGTTTATTGGGATTTTCACTTCATGTAGCTTACAGTTACACAGCATTACAGAGTTTTTAATGGTTTGGGGTGACGTGGAAGTTAGGTGGGGGGTTTTTTTTTTTTTTTTTTTTTTTTATCGTTTTTATTGGGGCTTTTAAGTTTAGTGATGAGAAATTGTGCTCAAAATTGTTGAAGAAAACAGTGAGATATAGTTTGCAAGTGTGATTGGTTATAAGGCAGCATAAAGAAATTTACTTCAGCGAAAGATCATTGTATCTTTGTGTGATTAATTTGTGCTAGTCTTTATAGTTCAGAAATTGTTCCAAAGTGTGGATTGCTACATCATAATCATTGATAGCATTGGTAGTGCGCATATTCATAGAGTACATTTGCTTTATGCCCTTCATACAATGTTTTAAAAAAATTACACTAACAACTGTTCAGAATGGCAAAAAGGTGGTTAACAGCAAGTTTACAAAAAACATTCAAAAATTATAATTTTATGAGCTATACATCATGTCAAAATAAACACAAAATAGTCTAATTAATAAATGATTTAAAATATATATGACCAAAAATAGATACACTCAGAGACTGAAAATTGCATTGCTAAAAATAGATAAAGTGAAGTGTTATTTAAGAACTTACTTCATTAAACAAAAACGATAACTTTGACAAAACATAGCTAACTCATCACATGTGCTTTCAGAAACAAATGGTGATTTATTTGTTTCTCAAAACTGTCTAGCTTTTCAATATTACGAATCTGTTTTGGAAGAGAGTTGCATGCACAAGGAGCACAGCTCAAACTCAAAGGGCTTGATCACTGAAAGATTTTAGATTCATGCAAGGTAGGTCTAGGATCAAAGAGTCATCCAAATGACTGCAACTTTCTTTTTGGTTGGTACAGATTTTATAGCTCTTTAACATATTGCGGTGCAGTACTCTGAATACACTTGAAGAAGAAAATACAAGTTTTGTAGTCAATGCTTTCAGCAATCGGCCGCCAGAACAGCTCCCTCAGGAGAGGAGTCACAGTGATTGCTTTTTTTTTTTTTTATGTCAGGCTAGTGCATTGTTCTGCGCTACCTGCAGTAGAGACAGAGATTTACAAGACGCACCTGAGAGAAATGTTATATTAAAAAATTTAACCTCACAACAATTATTTTGAACTTATTTCAAGAATAGATAGAGTAACACAGTTGATTTTTCAAATATTATTTGTTAAAGTATGACAAGAATGTTTCCATTTCTCATGAATAACAGTTATTATATCACAGTACTCAATGTTCCTATTCATAGTATATCCTGAGCATATGATTGCTACTTGAACACTTCATTCAACTAAATTCATCAGGTTTTTCATGACGTTGAAAGGCTATGTGATTTTAAGTGCCTTTCATTTTTGACATTTTTTTTGCAATGCTTCAACTCTTTTATACGGCATTTTGTAATAAACACTCGTAAAAATTACCTTTTTAATGTACATGTAATTCTTGATTTTTTATTTCATACTGTACTATCTCTTTGATTTTGCGTAAATATTTTTGCATAAAGGAATTAAACTCTTCACAAAAGTTCAATATTTCTTATCAATAAGAATCTGGTTTTCCTTGTTCATACTCACAACCCTGCTCTAGTCAAGAACAATACGTTGATTTTACATCTTAGTATCTTTTCTTTTGTTCTGTTTCATAACTATTAAAATTCATGTTGGTAACAAAGATTGTACCAAATATATTTTGACCAATGCTCATGCTATTCTCTATTTTGGTGTAACTGTTATGGTTCATATAATTTTTCGTTAATTTTTTTTTTTTGCAATGTACCATATGATATTGAGAAAAATTTAGTCCGTTATTTGGCATGCTTTTCTTTTTGCTTGAAGAAATATTTACATGTATTATTTTGTACTCAACCTTAGAACTACTCTTGTCAGAAAATGTTTTGAGTGTTAAGTTATGTTTCAAGCATGAAATAGGGCAAGAGTTTTTTTATAAGGCATTTTATTTGAATAATTAACTATATACATATATCTAGAAATGCGTGCAAATGAGTCCGCTTTTGGAATTTTCACTGTCCAAGGTATTGGTAGTTTGAACAACACATTCACATAAACTTTCAAACTTTAAAAACTGCATGATTTTGATCAAAATACTGTGGAAAGTCATAATAAGGTTTTTAGATTTGAAATATAAAGAAATTGTGCATAAACAATTTATTTAATTTTAAAAGCCGTTTAGTGAGATAAAAAATTTCCAGAATCCAACTTATTTGGACTGATTGCCAGGCGTATCTAGGATGGCTTTTTTTTTTTTTCAAGAATATGATCTTATGTCGCTCGCAATAATTGTCTTTGAAGAAGTGTTGTTCTTTATTAGAAATCATTTTGCAACTTGTATAGATGCCCCGTATGTTACAACATGACCAGCCATGTAAAAGTGGAACATTAACATTTGATGCAGTCCTTCTTTTAGTTACGTTTATAGAAAAAACAAAAAATATAGAATCAGGTGTTTCCACTACAATTTATTACGTATACTATCCATGAAATGAGTACAAAATATATATATATTTTTTTATGGTTAACACTGACTTTTTTGTTAATTTAAGGGAGGTAATTTTATTTAAAAGGTAGGCTATTACATTTTTCATTTTGATCATACAAAATTTTATTTATCTTTCTATCATATCATAGAAGGTACAATCATGAGCATAGAAACATTGCAATAAAAACATGTCTTTTATATTTTTGTTTTCTTTTGTCTACAATCATGAGCACAGAAACATTGCAATAAAAACATGTTTTTTATATTTTTGTTTTCTTTTGTCTATCATGTTTGCTTCAACTTTTAAGATAAAGAATTCTAAAATCTTACTCTATTGATTTCCCATGGAAGCTTACATGGAACCGACCTTACGAAAAATTCTAGAACATAGGCCTACTAACAAATGATAGTGTAAAACTTGATTATTTATATTGAAATTATTGCCTCACGGCTAGTCTCAGGTTTGTTAATGTTATTAATTTAACCAACAGTTCCCCATTAAGTTTAGTGCTTGTTCGAATGAGCTGTATTTTTTCTCTATCTCATACCACACATTTAGCTCTCTACAATCAAATGAGTAAGAGTTTCTTAACTTAGTGTGTGTGCCCCTTTTTATTAAATTAAGGGGGACTGTAAAGTTGTTTTTTTTTTAATTCAAATGTGTTTTCCTCCTCAGGAAAATCAAATTTGCGGTAAATAAAATGGTCATTTTAAGATGTTAGCCTTATTATGTGCGTGTGTGGTAAAAAAAGCAAGAAAAAATTAAAACACACAGGTCCTATGGTCATGGCATATTTTAACAGGAAAAAGGGTCATTCCACTTTAGAGAATGGTGTGAAAACTTTCATCATTTTGTGTCAATTGAACTTTTTAAAATCTATTAACTGTGAGCGAAGGCCCATGGAACGCACTGTCTTTGTGCTAAAGTCTCAAAACTCTCACGCGTGTCGTTGTGAAAAGAAGAACAAAATCGCTACCCCAATTGTCAATTGATCAAAGATAGAGGTCAGATTTTCATCCTCCATCCGTGATGAAAACATTGATCATATTGATGAGCTGTAAAGGATAGATAGGCTATTATTCTAGAAGTGATTTTGTTTGTTTTATGCTTAGATTTCAAAAGATTCCTGCCTGATGGCTTCCAAAAAAAAAATCACCAAAGATCACTAAGTGATGGCTCAGGGCATTCTGCGAAAGATTGCCTCATTCATTGCTGTGGTTTTGACAATAGTCTGTTTTCAACATTATGATTGATAAATACTATTTCATCCACCAAAGTACTGATCCAGTTACGTCTATCATCTGTCCAACCCACTCAAACGCCCCCTTTGAGGCAAGAAGTGAAGCCCTTACCTACAAACTAAACAACGGGATAACCAAGTACATGTATGATGAAACTTGCTAAAGGGGGATGATTCTTTCATTGATATACCATTGGCAAAAATACATCTAACGTCAAGTCGAACATGTTCAAAAGGCAGGTAAATAGTCAGGAGAATTTCTATGTAAATACTTTAATGAGTTACAATGAAAATATGTCACGTTATGAGGATTTTTTAATGTTCACAAAGTTGATTAATAATCTGCTGTGTTTTTAGGACAAGTGTCAGCCTGTTTTGCAAATATATAAAGAATGTTGTGACAATTGATTAGGTCTTTGTTTTGTTGTTCCATGCACAGTATTGTTCTTCCAAGCTAATTTCTTTCAGTTTCACTATCTTGTTCTCTTAGGCATGGTTTTCATGTTTCATTTTGGCCTACAAACTTTGACATGTTTGTTTTTGCTTTTGTTTTTTGTTGTTATTTTTTTGTTATCAGAACCTATCAAAAAATGCCTTTTATTATTCTATTTGATCTATCCTTATCCGTTATAAAGAAATTGGGCTTTAAGATGGATTGCCTTTATCTGACACAATAATTGTCATTTTATATATTGATTCCTAGTTTTCATATTTTTCTCTTTCTTTGATGCTAAACGTCTCATGCCTTTTTATGAAAAAAGACCAAAAAAAGCTCAACATAACAAAAGGAAGTTTTCCTGTATCAATGTAGAATGTACGTTCATGTGAATCTGCCTCATTCATTGCCTTGTTTATTTATTTAGTTCGTTCTTCCATCGTCTGTTTCTAACTTGTTTTTTTTTTTCGTTTTGCTTTGTTCTGTTTTACTTTTTCCTTTATATTTTTAGATAATGCCGCCTTGAAGAATCATTAAAATTTAACAAGCAGGCATATGCGAGTAGATATGATTTCACTCGTCGTGTTATTTATGGATTTAGCAAAAATATAAAGAGAATTTTTTTTTCAAACTATTTTTAAGATAATTTATAAACGAGAACGAGGTATATTTAAAATGTGATTGCACAATAAAGAGTTATGGATGCTTTGTTTTGTCTAAAAGTCCACTTCATCGTTCTAATTTTAACTTGACTAAAATGGTAACGAAAATTTTTTCACGCAAAGTAAAATAAATTAACATCGTAATTAGTACTTTATTCGAAATTACAAAATTCAAAAGTACATTTTTAAGTTTATTTTCAAGATTTTTTGGGCCTGTTTTACTGCCAGCCATGCATTCATAAATAAAGTCAACATGGAACAGCCCCATCTGGTCTAATTTAAGGCTACTTTTTCAGAAATTCTACATTCTTGTCTCACCCATAAGAAAGTCTTAAAATGGCAAGATGTGAAACGGTTTTATATTAGCGTATATTTAAAGAATATTACTTTTTTAAAATTTTAGGTGGGAAGTGCGGTGTGTGAAAATGTGTAGGGAGCACTAAAATTATAAGGCTTAATTTACATGGCTAATGCAAAAAAAATTGGCTGTCACCAAATTACAATTTACATACTGTACTATAAAGCCTACGACCATATATACCTTCATACCTTATAATGTTACATGCATGTAATATTTGACTTGTTTTGTCCATTTGAAATTGCGATCATTAGTCATACTTGTAAGTATTTTGCTTCATTTGTCGAAGTCATTTTGTACCTCAAAATCATCGTAATAAAACTTCATATTAGTTTTTATTAATAGATTTTTGTGTTATTCTCTGATAACATAAGGTTTGTGTTCTTAGCATTGAAATATAATTATAGCTCTTGGCTTTTATTCTGACTCATACAGAAAAGTTGAATTACATCAATCAAAATACATACATGTATATACAAGTTAAAAAAATTTTTTTAACATTTGGGCTAATATGTTTCCTACTTAGGTCGCTTCGGAAGAAAGGGAGAAAAAAAACATATTCAAGGTAGGAGCTCACTGTCGGTACAGACATAAAAGTGAAAACAGTTTTTTTTTTTTACAGAGTTTAGATTTTTATTGGTGTAGGGTGGAGGCAGAAGATTGAGAGATAGACAAACAGAGAATTACACATGCAGATTTACATACATGCTAGCACTTAAAAGACACCGGAAAACAATAACGTACCTATTTTTTCCGAAAAAAAATAAAAAAGAAGAAGCCGTTTAATTGAGTAGAATGAACACTCACTAACACTAATTTTAAATGATTGCATTAAAAAGGCAGTGGATATTAGAGTATTTTGCTCTTTCACGGTGATTTCGCCATGTTAAGGCGTCATGATGAATATTCAATTATATTAAGTTGAACTGTAATTTGCTGCTAAGTTGAAAACTACGCAGAAGTGACACAATTGTGTATTTTAATATGTGTTTATAAATTTATCACTGTTTGCGCATAGGTAAACACAAGGAACTTGAATAATGAAACATTCTAATTGAAACACCATCAATAAATCAGTTGATTTTCAATCACTATCGCCTAGGCGATTTTCTCCTTATATTTACGGAGGGATGATTGATAACTACACCAGATTGCGTGACATAAAGCTTTACTGGTGAGGCCTAACAGATGGGTCTAGGTGGCAATGAATTAGGCGTTCTTGGCACTGGTCCTTTTCTAATGGCACTTGCTGCACAGAGAAAACCGGTTCAAGTGGTGATCCTTACCCTGGGTCATCAGGAAGAGCACCTGGTTGTTGCGCACTGGTAGTGGGAGCTCTGCTGATTGGTGACGCTGCCTGTGGTAGCTCTCGTATTGGTGCAGAGATGGGCGGTGCCCGAGATGAGGCCATGTGATAATATCAACGAACTCACTCCTACCGTTATGAACAACTTTAGACCAAAGAGTCGACCATCTACCCAAACAGCAAACCTTTGATGAACAGCAACATCACAAATCTTCTAAAACAAAAAAGAGACCCTTACAGAAAGAAAAAAAACGCGAAAAATGTTAAACAATTAACAAAACAACTGAAGCAAGAAATATGAAGATCTAAAGTGGAGCACAAGAAAAAACTCGAAGAGCAGTTTTCCTCCCTTAACACAAGAGAAACTTGGGCATCTTAAAGACAACTGCTGGGTGCAATGATCAAAAAGTAGCTGCTAATGATTTGGATAGGTTATTTCCACAATTCGGCCATGTCCATCTTTACGCCTATGCTTCAGTGATGAAAGTCCAGAAGGCCTCTCGGAGTACGGTTTGTTCTGCATCAACGTTAGCAGCCTTGTCGCTCTTCTCTGGACATTCATGATTTTTTATGATGCTGCCACTTGCAAGACTGCACTTACAAACAATTGAGCGACTCAAAAAAAAAAAAACTATTGTATGATATTTCCATTTCAGAATTTGGAAATAAGTGCAAAATCAAATATTGAAAATTCTGCAATACACTAGTTTCTGTAAATCATTCTTGACAATCATGGTTTGTTCAAAGTGTAAGTAGATTTTCCAATATAATTATATTTCTTACTGTTTTTTTATCTTTCTAAGGACTCATATATGATTTTTTTTTCATCAAACGTTTTATTTCCAGTTTGTTCCCGAAAAAATAGTACCGACATTTTTTACAGGTTCCCATATAAAAGCAATATTCTGCAGGTTCAGTTATGAAGCAGTTTTCTACAGGTTTACTTTCGAAGAGTTTTTTTAACAGAAAGGAATTTGGGGTAACGAGAGTGAATCACGCACAGACCGTAGACACTAATTTTAGGTTAAAACCCTTTATATTTAATAGTGTGCTATAAACAAAACAGTTTTCTTGCCTTCAAAAATATAGTGGCTTAAGATATAAATAAGCTTAAGGGATAATTTTATTTCAATTTCTTCAAAGGCATAGAATACAGAGTTTGAAATTGTCGACAACTCAAAATGTCCAATTTGCGACTTGTGTCTGATTGACCGTGGTCGCCTCACAAATGATGAAAGCGGTTGCGGCATGTCTAAGTTATTTTTTCCTCTTCTCAATATCTCCTTGTGACCATTCGTAAGACGGACTGCTCATGTTGATGCCTGGCATCAGTGTGGAAGATCTGATACGATGATTGAAAATTGCAGTTGTGACCCTTTCATCTTCAACTTTACCGAAAGTCATAACGGCTCCTCCACTGTTGCCTTTGCAGGTAGGCGTATCGTAAAGGTAATGTGTCAGAGCGGATTCTTTGCTTGTTGGGGTCTTTACCCTTTGCGTCCAATGACCAACAGAGATGGTCTTACTGCGCCCATGGGGGTGACCAATAACGATAGCCAAGCGGAACGTTTGGGGAGAAAGACTGGCATTTTCTGTGTTGGGCTGACATTGTTCATAACTTCTTTGGTTGGGTTTACCGAGAGCTTTGTTTAGATTATATCGTTTAGCCTCCGCCGCACTCAGCCTTCGCACAAGCTCTTCATTGTGTGTGGCGCATTTCAGAATACATCTATCTTCCTCTTCATAGCGTTCTGACACACAAAATCCATACAGAGATAGCGATCGCATTGAGGAAGAATTTGTGTCATAAAAGACATCCATCACAGTATTTCTGGCTTCTTTTGTGTCATATACAACATGTAGAGAGGTTTCTACAAACACCAACCAACATGGTCTTTCTTGTGGCTCTTTTGTAGTATTTTTTGGGTCGCTTGCAAGTGCCACTTCTTGGGGTAACGCAAGGGAAGGTTTATTCGTCTCATATTTTTGCTTCCAAACTTCAACGTCGCTGATATCTGACTGCGGTCCTTTGCTCATTTCCGTTTCCCTGACTTTCTCAACATTTTCCATCTGCTCCTCCTTGGCAAGACGATATCTGGCATCTTCACAGTCATGACAAGGACAGTCTTCTTGAGTGAAAGCTGGTTTATAGCTTTCTTGTTCAGCAGCCTCAAACTCAAGCCGCCTCGTTTCTTCGTCTCTGTCATCTTCTTCTTCTTCTTCAAAGAAATCTTCTTCATCGTCTGAATCTTCGTCTGAATCTTCAAACAAGTAGTGTTTACCATAGCAGACATCTGTCACGACTCCAGTGCCAGTGTGACACACGTCACGACCTCTAAAGTTACAGAACGGGTAACCGTCTGGGCGGGCAGCGCTCGTGTGTTGTACACGAAGTCTCACTGTCAGTTCAGCCTCCGCTCGCACCAGTGCTAGCACATCAGAGGTTCTGAAAAATAAGAATTTTATATAGCCAAAAGATGTTTCCAAAATTCTAAGCCCATTTCCGTAGTACTAATAAAATTATAGAAAATGTTATTATAAAAGTAAATGGTTATTTTATGTCAACAAACAACACACGCACACTATCGTCCTTTTTCAATATAGGTGAGATCCATTTGTTGTTTGTTTGACTTGGCGATTAGTGTCACAATTTCACTTTGAAGGCAATTTCAGCATGTAAAGCAAGACCTGATAGAGGAGGCAACTGTGTTTAATTGACTAAGATAGTTCAACATAAGTTCCAATTTATTAGAAAGATAATGTATTGTTAGACCCTAACCCACGCAAAAAATTGTCAACTTAAAAAGAAACAGTTAGAATTGTTTTCTTAGAAAACCTAACTATGACAAAATAATGATCAATAATATACGCAGAACATTTTCTCTCCAAACAGGGACTGGCAACGTTTTGAAAGGCAATGTTCATGCCTTTATTACTCCCACCAGCTTACTTTTCTTTATTATTATTGTTATTATTAATATTATTATCATTATTATTGCCATCATTATTATTATCATCCAATTATGTTTTCTTTGCTCTTATTGTGCGTTTTCCCTGAAGCCACAATATACTATAGATAGTGGAAACATTAATACGTAACATTTTTGAAGCGATAGATAATAGGCTCGTTAATACCTGTATTCTTGTGGCAAATGTTCCAATGAAAATTCCGGAGCAGGAATTAAGTTCTTGTGGCCAGGATTCTTATCACAAGTTTTCCATTCTTTGCTTCCTTCAGCGCCGGTCAGGCCACCATTTAACACATCAACCTCAGAGATGTCTGCCCATACCTCGCACTCATAAAGACCTGGCGAAATTAAGATGCATTGATAATAGATGTTTTAAGGATTAAAATGCAACAGAAATCGTATCAGCAGAATAAACATTTTCTTATCATTATTAACTTGACAGCCTATTGTTTGCAACAGCAGCAGCAGTGTAAATAATTGTGGTGGCAGCAGCAGCAACAGCAGAACCAGCATAAGCATCAGTAGCAGCAGCAGTAATAGTAGT
>BMAT01011533.1:329729-339965 GCA_019649035.1 Elysia marginata | reverse complement strand
ATCATCGTGAAAAAAGTTGCTGGAGACATAGAATGCAATGATGTCACAGATTCACAGTAAAAATTCATATTTAAGGACAAGTTTATCCAATGCACCCATGACCTAGATCTAGATCTGTGCTGAGCCAAACAATGACTTGTTAGAGGGTCAAGAGTAAGAAAATAGCATTAACTAACACATTTGACAGAGCATCATCGTGCATTGAATCTGATATGGTAGATTGATCTTATTGTGCTATTCTTTTTTTTTTTCAAAACTAAATGTTCTCATTCCATGTAGAATGCTCTATATAGATGTAACTATCAGTTCATTTTTTAATTTTGCAAGATTTAGTTCTCTGTGAGAAAAGCTTTGACATGAGCAATAAGTCTTGTGTATCTTTACAAAGAAGGTGGTTTTTTTTTATTACTTTTTCTCATTTTTTGTTGTTTCTGTCAACTCGATTAAAGTTTTCATGATTTTTACTTAACAGTATGTGACTACTATTGCTTATTTAGTCATATTTCTTCTTCTCAGTACCTTCTTAGTTTGCAATTGGGCCCTCATTTTACCTCCAATGGCCCTCAAAAAGCCCTCTTGAGGAATCACTGAATATCAGTGGCAACCCTGCAATACAAAATTAAACCAAAATGTTTCTGTTGATTTCTGAGGGTATTTTTAGATTTAATTATTCATAGGAAATAAGTTTCTGCCTTTAATCAATGACAAACAGTTCATTTATTCATTGATGTCGTCATCGATCACTGGTGATCGAAATATATAGAAGAGGAAGGAAGAGAGTTAATAAAGCAATGAACGTACAAAATTTAAGAACAACGTTGAGCACAAGTTTGTGAAAATAAAGGAATTAGTTATGTTATAATGCTATGAACTATGTAATCATTTACTTTCTCTTAATTTTATCATTTGTTTGATTGAAAGGTAATAGCTTCTAACTGGTTATCAATTTATTTATTTCACTTCCTTTTTTTTTAAATTCAGAGCTGGTGGTCCATGGTTAGTCACAGACATGCGCCGTGGAGAAACAATCTTTGAACTGGATCCTCATTTAAAGGTCTCTTTTTAATCATTGTACAGTTGTGACTTTAAGCACAAATATGTCACTTGGTAAAATTTCTATAATGAAAGGTTTTTGCATTTTTATAAGTAAAGAAAAATGTAGCTATTTTTTTATGTAATTGTGTACAGTTTCCACCAAGAAATATGTCTTGAAATCAGTAAAAATTAGAAAGTTTTAAGATATTGGTATCAGAGTAAAGCTTATTTTATTTACTTTCAAATACAACAAACAGAAAAGCTCCATCATGCTTTAAATGTGGGAAGTAATAGCCGTTTGAAGTGTGCAGGGTTAGGACTTACGAAATTTTAGAAAGGAGAAAAAAATTGCATTTCAAGCATAGACAACTATAAAGGTATCAAGTCCTTAGCAACCATACTCATTAAAATTTAACCCATAAATCCTGAAATTTCAACAAGAATCAGGTGTGAAACTGTTCAGAAAGTGTTTAAGCCTCAATATTTGAAGAGAAAAATTGACCTCTGAACACCCACTAAATTTGAAAGCCTATATTTTAAAACTAGGCTGTTCAACTTAAGACTCATTTGATTAGAATGCTCAACATATATATATACGAACAATGAATAATCAATAAAATGTAGGCAGTGTAAAGAAGACACAAAATAGTACAATTGGCTGCTTTTTAAAATTGTTAAAAGTTTGTATGCTTACAGACATAATGGTTCTCGTCCCATTTCTTTTTTAATAGGAGCGGGTAGACCAGGGCATTGAACAAGAGGGCTCAAATCTCAGCGGTGTTAGTGCTTGGTGCTTGTGGGATGAACCCGGGGAAAACGACAATCAGAGTTCTGACGGGGAGGAGGACGACAAAGAAAATAAAAAAGAGAGAGACGAGGAGGAGTACAGGGAAAGGACATCAGAGAGGCGAAGTAGTAAAGAACCAAGGAAAAGAGAAATATCAGACTATGGTAATAATATATACAATATATAAGATTGTTGGATTTTAAATTTTTTTTTGTTTCTTGTTTTTTTTTTCCTTTTTTTATTATATTTTTTTAGTACTTGTACATTATTATGTGTTTGTATGTGGGTTATTTTTGTTGGGTTTTTTTTCATATTAGGCTCAAAAACCTTTTTACTGCTCCAGGTCACTAAGTTTTAGGACACCAAGTTATTAATACTATACATTTTGTTTTATGATAAACATGGGTGCAAGCTTGCTGTCTGTGGCTGGCATTGGTTTTGAAACAACAGAATGGTCTGCGGATAAGTAATTAAATTTTGTACGAAGATAACATTAATGATAACAAAACTACAAAAACATCAACAGTTTGCAATTTCTTAATAAGTATTGGCTATTGGTTATACTTTAGCAAGAGATAGATCCACATAAATGTAGACCATATATCAGGATTCATTGCTGAAATCCACAGTTTTTAGTCGACCTAATTTCCTCTTTTCTGTGAAGCAGGCGAATGTATGCCTTACTGCTTGTACAGTCTTGATAGACAGTAGCCTAAGGATCGACCTGGTGTAGTATTCAATAAAATAATGACATTTCTGTCACTGCGAAAATGTTTGGAAGTAGAATGGTAATGCAGAGGCTGCAGACTTCTTCAATATTTCATTGCAAATAGGACTGTAAATTTGTAGGCTCTCTACAGACACGCACAGGCAAAAAAGTTAGTTTGCTCAGGTGGGCAGTTGTGCCTTTATAAAAACGTTCTAGATCTAGGTTGGTATAGATACAGGAGATCAAAGGCATCAATGCGCAACCAGGCTAACCTTTTTCTAGGAAAAATTTCTCAACCAAACCTGTTTTCAGTCTCAAAGCTTGGCTGGCTTTCTCTTCTCTTTCCTCTTTGCTGTGCTCCGACCTTTCTTTCTCCCTTTCGCCTGCTATCTTTCTCATTCCTCTTTTTTTTTTCAGTTCATTTTCTTTTTCTCTGTTTATTTCTTGTAGTCTCTCTCTGTCTCGCTCTGCTCCTCTGCCTCTAGTCTAACTCTGTGTATCTCTGGACAGGCCTAAACGTTTTTAACTTTCCTTTTTCTTTTACCCGATTTTCTCTCTCTCCCTCTCTCTCTCTCTATCTCCCTATATCTTCTTTTCTCTTTCATAGGGGGAACTGAAGCCCAAATATTGCAGATATCTTTTAAAAAGTTTTTACTTCATCATGATAAGGGTATTTGTTTCAAAAAGTAGTTGGGGAACATAGTTGAGAGAGGAGTTGGAATGTAAAAAGTTTTGGCAACTGGTGAAGCTCTTGTGATATCCCTGGATGAAACGTCTATGGTGATCTTGATTTTTTTTTAGTGAATTACAAAACAGTGACCTATGTTACGTGATTGAGTTTATGAACGAACAATGTTGGGCTTTATGAGTGGCATACTGTTATATTCTTGTTTTGCTTTCAAAACTGCTTTATATCACAGGCAGTGAGACTTAAAATTTCATTAGATTCAAAACTTTTATACAGGAGAGATATAGTCTAAATACAAGTTCTATAATTATCTAGATCCAAGGTGTAGTCTAAAGTGAATTGACGGTCTCATATGAATATATATTGTCATATTCAGATCTAAATCTAATCAAGATCCACATAATAGGCCTACTTAATGATTGATTGCAGTCTTGATCGCTGAAGTAGGTTTATGTTTACTCTAAATGTACTTAGTTATTGAGCTAGGCTAGATCTAAATTCTTTGGTTTAGATAGATCTATTATCTCTACTGTCAATAGATCCGATCTAGCCAAATACATATATATTTTAGCGATGATAGGCCATCAAAGACCTAGAATCCCACTAGATCATAAAGTACAAGAGAGACATGGAACAGTAATAGAGACAAGTTACCTCTCTTTTTTCAGTAAAAATTTTCCTGTTTTAAATTAGAACACCAATGACGTACTGTAGCTCAATAAGTTTCATTATTCCATTATACTCTATTCCATTTCAAGAGCATAGTACATTATTTGAGATTTAGCTTCTTAAGTGCAAAGTAGATAGCATCTGATCTACACAAAGTCTGCAGGCCGATCTGAAATTCAGACTTTTGTTTGCACGCCAACGAGACTTGACTTGCTTGCACCCATGAAATAAATCAGATATATTGGGAGAATTGGGCTTTCAGGGTCAATTGCTAGAAGAAAGAGATAATCTTATTATAATGGAAGGAGAGGTGAACTTTCACACAGAAAAGGCTTTTTTGTGGGTGGCTATAAAATTTGGAAAATTAGCCTATCCATTTCAAATCACACTAAATTGATGTAAGAGGGCATATAGAATGGTCTATGATCTCTGCAAATAATTATGTTTTTTTAATTCATGTGAAAATCGTAGAGCCTATCCAAGTTTTTTCTCCATTTTAAATCTATTTTCGGTTTCATTTGAACCTTGAAATGCGTTCATGACATGACGCATTCACTGGTGCTGATTAATTTTTTAAAAATTTTCTATATGCGCTGAAAGTTTACAGTGTGAAACGCAAATCATATTATAATGGAAGGAGAGGTGAACTTTCAGCCAGAAAAGGCTTTTTTGTGGAAGGCTTTAAAATTGGGAAAATTGGCTTATCCATATCAAATCACGCTAGATTGATGTAAGATGTCATTTAGAATAGTCTATGATCTCTGCAAGTAATTTTGCTTTTTTAATTTATGAGAAAACCTAGATGTCTATCCAAGTTTTTTTCTCTCCATTTTAAATCTTTTTTTAAGCAGACGACAAAGAACTTTTAGGTAGGCCCTAGAGCATCACAAAGTCGTGATTTTATTGAAATGATTTACAAATAGATGACCAGGGCCCTGTTGATTTGACTAAATCTACATCACATCCTCAGGTCCCTTAGAGAAATCTAGAACTATGTCTAGAATCTAGATCTGCAGGGCTTTAAATTTGGGAAAATTAGCTGATCCATTTCAAATCACACTAAATTGATGTAAGATGGTATTTAGAATGGTGCTAATTTTTGTGAAAATCGGGATGACTATAGTTAAAAAAACTATAAGCCGACTCCCATGTCTTGCAAAACACAAAAGGAAAGGCATGTGAATGGTTTGTAAATTTCATCAACATGGTGATTGGGTGGGGGTGGGAGTAGAAAGACGGTAAGAAAAAAGGAGAGAATAAGAGCAAATGAAAGGCGACAGAGGTGTGGGGTTAGAAGGAAAAGAGGAGAGGTTGTCACATTGAAATGTTAAATTAATTTTAAGAACTTAGACTTCAAATTCAGAGCCAGGGAAATAAAAGAAAACAGCTCTGTGGTGTACTGGATAGTTTGAAAAAAATACGAGGAAATCAACAACTTAGGGAAACAGGTGGAATGGTAAACGGCGGTAATGTGTCAAAAGGTGTGAATTAAAAGTTATCAGAGAGAAAACCATAATATCAAAATAACAGGAAAATAGAGAAGGTTGGGGTGGAGGATTATGTCATGTAATATTTTCCAAACACTGTCAATCTCATACTAAGAGTTTGACCGGGGGAAAGAAAGGGGGAAATAAGCTCAGGAAAGGGAACAAGAGAGAGAGAGGGGGGGGTGCGTTGGGTAGTGTTTTTAGTACATTTTGTATAGATATTTTTTGTATGATTTTTATACATAGCGGTAGTTTATATACACGGACAAAAAGATGTACTCAATACTCATGCGCACAGCACAAAGGCGAAAAACAATACTAAGTTTTTGTTATAAACCCTGTGAAAATGTTCCTGTGTTAATCTAGCTCATTTTCACCGTTCATAGAACGGGTTACTCAGCTAGTAATAATAATAATAATAATAATAAATAGAATTTATAGTGCCCATTGCGCTCTAGCATACAAGTCTGTAGCTGAACCCATTCAAAAAGAATGCTCTATGCACAAAACATCTTTAGAAATGTAGTAAAAAGTACTGTAGAAGAAAAATTAATGTTCACATTCACATATAGGGCACACACAAACGTACACATACAATCTCACACGTGCACCCCGAAATTTGATGTCAATAGTGAAAAAAGAACGGTCAATTTGCAGTGGTACTTTATTGACACAGATTTAAAAGTTCTGAAACAGGAAAGTTTTCAGTCTCTTTTTGAAGATCTCCAGTGTTGGGGACTGCCTCACTGACATGGGAATTTTGTTCCAGGTAATGGGGCCAATGTAAGAAAATGACTGTTCACCGTATGTTTTTTAGTTTACTCTGGGAACTTTAAGCATGTTGGTGTCTTTTGAGGATCTAAGACACTTTCGTGATTTGTGGATCTCTAGGAGATCTGACAGGTATGATGGGGCTTGCTTGTGAATTCATTTGAAACACATGACTGCAATTTTGTAGTCAATTCTCTGCTTTACCGGCAGCCAATGTAGAGATCTTAGTAGTTGAGTGACGTGGGTTGTTTTTGGCTTCCTGCACACAAGTCTCCCTGAGTTGTTCATTATAGACTGTAGTTTTTGTAGTTTGTTTTAATGTGTTGTAAAGAGATGTGAGGTTTGCTTGGTTACAAATTATGTCAAGCTAGCAATTATTTACAGAAGACTTGATTTTAAATGGTTTCAGGGACGGGTTGCAGGCCTTTCATTTCAAAGGCACTTTAGATAAGTTGTAAGTGTGCTCTTTTTTTTTTGTTGTTTACTTCACCAGAGTCGGAACAAATCAAAGCAGCACTCAAGAAAGGCCTCAGCAACACACATTTAAATGTTCAAGAAGAGTGAGTTCAGAACTGTCACAAATTTAGGAATATTTTTAATGGGTTGATTCTTCCAATATTTTTTTATTTCATCTTTTTTTTTTTTTTTCTTCAAATAACCTACATTACTTCTAAAACATTTTCATCTCAGGTGTTTGCTTTCTCATGTTTGATATTTTCAAAATACATTTATTGAGTGATTTTACATTTGGTAGAATTTATGAATTTTTACACTAAATCATTTGCACCTCACAATGCATATGAGGCATTCCCAAAAGCTGGTCCATGACACATAGTGGGGTGAAAAAAAAATTAAACTTGCCCAAAGCTCTTTAAATTGTATCTATGGTATAAAGAAATTCCCTATCTTTACTATTATGAAAGTCAAAAGATGAAAAATATTTACCCTTGGAAAGGTAAAAAAATGCTATAGTTAAAGATCCCTGTGTATTTAGCACATAACAATTCACTCAGATAGAATTTTTTTATTCTAAAAGTATGCTTGCTTTATAGGATATTTGTGGTTGGAGGTGTTAGCCAACCCATTATTTAAAAACTACAACAGTTTTAATCAGTTTTATTTGGTTTATTTTATTGTAGAGGTGAAATTGTGTCATGACATGCTATGTCCCTGGGAACCCAATACTGAAAAGTTTAAAATTCTCATTATATTCATAAGTGGTGTTAAAGATTCTATTCAAACGTTAAAAAGTTAGCTAAAATTTTTAATTAGTTTCATTTTCTACAATGGAACAATATGTCACTCTTTGGACATAACTTTCACAACAAAAGTGTAATTATTGGATCAATGTATTGTTACAAACAACACCAGCTTTTTGCAAATTTATTTGAGGTACTTTCATGTTTTAGACGGTTTAGAAAGACACTTTTCCAGTAGACTATTTTTTTCCCCTTTTTTTATAATCTAAACATGTATCATATGGAGGACACCAATATTTTCATTGCTTTTTTTAAATTGTATTTGACAATTAAATAAAAACACACATTTTCGTCTATGTTTGTAGATCTAGCATTTTCGCAACAAGCGTTATGTCTGCTATACCGAAGCATATCTAGATGGTGCACTTCTATGAATTAATAGATAGTCTTACATTTTTTACTATAGGTCTATCAGACCTCCTGCAATTGAAGTTCATCGCTAAAAACTTCAAGGTCAAAATGGGAAGATAGTCATTTTGAAAGTAAAATAGGTCACTAAAAGTGTCCACTTTTTTAGGCTTATTTTTTCTACAAAACCAAGAACTAAACAAAAACGTGTGACATGACGCAGCTCAAACGATCTATAATATCTCTTTAATCATTTTTCAATATGAAACAAGCTTTTACTCTGGAAAAGTAATAAACCTTGACTTATTTTTATTGGATTGAAGAGGACATGGTATGAACTGGACAAAATTTTGCGATAGCCTCATATGTTATAAAAAGTTGTAAGGTACTTTCTGTCACCTCACCACCTCAGCCTTTTGTTCACTTTTTTTTAGACTTTGGACAAGATCAGGACCATGACAGGATGTCACTTATATTAAGAATAATGATTTTTTTAAATGGCTAGATAAAGGGAAAAATGAACAATTTTGAAGTCAAATAAGTTAGATGTAATGAATCTGAAGAAAAATGTAGTTATGATTCTGATATTGTTAATCCTGAATACAAACCCAAAGCTTCCAAGAGGTCCAGGTCTAGATGTAGACCTCTCTCTGGTTTTAAAACATACGATGCTTAAACAGCCTCAAAATCCAGATCAAATCAATGAATCAAAAAGTTTTCTCAGTCTGTAGACTGCACTTAGGCAGAGAACTTGACCACCGGGGTCTCCCACTGACCATACTTAAGCCTGTCATCCTCAAGAAATCTAAAAACCACCAATAAGAATTGACTGCCAACTGACAGACTTCACAGGTATGGCTGTCTCTCAAGTCTGTTGCCTATATTTTAATCCATAGGCCTTTCATCACTGTAGGCGCCCTTTAACTTTTTCAGCCTATATGGGCAGTCGGCTTTAATTGAGGCATTGTTTGACTTGTTGATAAATTAGTATTGCAAATCATATTGTCATGGCTTCTCCGTTGAGAGTAAGGGGCAGTTGTTAAGATTGTGTTGGTATATTTTGTAGAAATGATTATGCTGCGCACTACTATTGCTAACAAAGATCCTGTTTGTATACTCATTAGCTAGAGTCAACATTTGACCTCTTCAACGTAATAAAGGTAAAGGTCCCATATCCAGAGTGGCTGTCGGGGCAATGTAATGTTAAGGCACACTGTATCTAGTACACAGTATGTAAAGCATGGGGCCCAACCTTTTCCCTTTATTACTTAGAAACCAGTGCTCAAGTTATTCTGCTGGGTGACCTCCAGCTTTGCAGTCAAGCGCTATACAGCTAGACCACCAAGATTAACAGTAGATTTTTTAAAATTATATAAAACTTTCTTTTTTCGTCTCTCAAGATCCCAAGCGCAGTCCCGCAAAGAATCATTTGATAGCACAGTAAGCTCAGACGGCCCCACAGAATTGATAAGAACACGCACACTGGAGACTGTACATCTGAAATTTAATTTGGAAGCTGGTTCACTGTTACCTTTGGCTCTCAGGTAAGGATCAAATGTAAAAGACTAAAAAGACTGACAATATATATAGTGGAGTCATCTTAAGACCAACCCAGCTGGTTTAGACTTAAGTTGATTTTATTTAAAGCAGTAATGTTCTGAGAAAGAAAAATAAAGAATAGGGACCTAAAGCTGGTTTTCATTAAATGAATGTTTTTCTTTACAGCGTTTATCTTACGCACACTTTTTTTTTCAATTTCTGTATCATTTTTTACTTCCCATATGTGTGCGTTATTGTGTGCTAAGCTGGTGTGTGTGCAGTTGCAGTATTTAACATTCGTGTGTGTGTGTTTTTTTTTTACCTCCAGGGGGCGATTAAAGCATGGTCGGCACTTCACATTTAAAGGCATAATGAATGACATCGCAATAACTCTAGTCTCATCATCAGTTGTGGGCTCCATCACAGATGAAGAACATCCTTTTGCTGCTCATGGCACTTGGCTACAGGTTTGTAAAATGTTTTGTATTAATGTATTATTGATAGCCGACTCATTTCATGCTTTTGTATGAAGTTATAGCTGTTTGAAGTTGACAGGTTAGGACTTATAAATTTTCAGAAAAGGGAGGAAATAGCATTTAAAGTTTAGACAACTGTAAAGGTGTTGAGGCCTTAGCAACCATGCCAATTAAGATTAAACACATGAAAGTTCAACATGAATCAGGTGTGAAAACTGTTCAGAAATGGTTTTAGCATCAATATCAAAAATTTTAAAAATATTTTTGACTTCTGAACATCCCCTAAACTTTAAAAACCTAATCCTCAAACCTAAGCCATTTGACTTATGCTTATGCCATATCTGAACAGAATGCGAGACATTTTATGTCATGAAACTTGTACTTAAAACATCACTGGCCTAACTGGGACCCTAAGGTTGCAAAGCCTTAAAAGATTATATGACAAGATCACCTGGGGGGGGGGGGGGG
>BMAT01011533.1:286897-311293 GCA_019649035.1 Elysia marginata | reverse complement strand
TTTGAAAGCCTAAAAGAATCTATATAAGACAAGATTACCAGGAAAGCTTCTCTACTTGTTTTATTTTCTTGTGAGCAAAACAAATCTTTCAGTGAGACGGGTAATGGGAACGCAAGTTACATCCTCCAGTCTAACCATGAATTCAGTAAAAGTTAACACCACCGAGTTGACGCCAGGGAACCCTAGTCCATCCCTAGGTTTGATAAGCGGCTCTTTATATTGGCAAATAATGGGCGTCGTTCTCGGCTTAGACATAGCTTTAAGTGTATTTGCCACCGGTGCAAATATCCTCACAATCATTGTTTACAACAGACTTGGCTATACTGATTCTATTAACATAAGCCTCTCGGCTCTAGCCGTTTCCGATCTTGGGGTCGCTGTAACAACAATAGTTTGTGTGCTTGGTGTGGTACTACCTATCATTCCGAGCGCTTCGTTCACTTATGAGATCTTTGTAAACCTTGGGGCAAATCCACATATAACTTTCTCTAGGGCCTCTGCACTCATTACGACCTACGTCAGCGTAGAGAGATATCTCTGTGTTTTACTACCCCTAAAGGTTAAAAGTATCTTTACACCAAAGCGGACGCTTGCTTCGATGGTTGTCATTTTCGCCCTGATGTTTGCACCAATGCCGGTAACATTTCTAAGGTACCCAATGGGTTGGAAATATTCCGCCGCAAAAAATAAATCTGTTTTAGGCGTTCTAGCTGTTAGTAACTCAAACGTCATGACGGCTTGGTACATCTTCTCTACTTACTCCTCCATGGTCCTTCCTATTTTGACATTTGCGATTGTCATTGTGAACACTGTTTTGCTGGCAACGAGTCTACAAAAGAGTAAAGCTTGGAGAGATGCAAACAGATCTCAATCGTCAACTACCGCGGGGAAGAAAGGTGGTGCGTTTTCATCGGAGACAAAATTACCTGAGGCAAAATCGAAAGAGACCAAAGCAGTAAAAATGGTCATTGCCATAGCAACCGTTTTTATTGTGGCAACCATTCCGTCATCCGTGAACATGATTGCTATTATGACTGTTCCTGGATTCCATATCGGAGGTCGCTTTTCCAAACTACATTCTATCGCAGGCATGCTGCTTCTCGGTGTTGATTCTGCCAATTCAGGCGCCAATGTTATCATCTACCTGTACATGAGCTCAAAATTTAGAAATGCCACACTGTCTGCACTGTGTGGAAAGTCAGAGGTACGCCAGGCATAAAGACTAGGAAGCATCAGCTCGACAACGCGTAGTGAGGCACTTTAAAGAATTTAGAACATAATTTTGTGTAATGTAAAAAAAAATAGTTGGAGAACTTGAACGTTAATTTGTGTTTAGTTTATAGATGTTTCTCTTTCACTTTTCTGCCCTAGCACAAGTCTGTAGTGTTTCTAATTTCTCAATACTCGATATATTAAACACCCTTTCAATCATGAAAACACTAATTGCATGAAATTTATTTGCCAACCAAAAATACTTATTTCAGGTGTTAAAAGAGGTAAGCTGACTGTAACAGGTATTTGAAAACTGAAATTCATAATGTTTAACTGCAGCATTTCAATACAATGCCAAAATTTAAAACATTGGCTCCCCCCTCAAATAACATCGGCAAATGAAAACCCATGGGTTTGTTAAGACCCTTTCGGCATCATTGAAATACGCGTTTTCAAACGAACCCGATGAAACCCAGAGCAAAAATCTTTTGGTGCTTTTTGAAAAAGAAAACTTTAGCACGAATTGATACGTACAAGTTAAGTACAGTTGTCGATGGCGCACAAAAACTTTAGCATAAATCGATACGTACAAGTTAAGTACAGTTGTCGATGGTATACAAAAACTTTAGCATGAATTGATATGTACAAGTTAAGCACAGTTGTCGATGGTGCACAATTGCCTTACTTTACCCATAATTAAATTTTCATCTGAATAGACATTGTTGTTTAAACTGGTACACAACGCCGCCGCGCCAAGACTTAGTGTAGAACATGCGTCTACAGCCATAACGCAAATTTTAAGTAAGCCTTAATATGTCCTATTTGTGTGCTCGTTATAATTATTATCTTTGGTAAAAGGCCAGTCAACTGTTTACTGTATGGTTTTCAGCTTTGAGTTCCGTTGATGAGATGGATCGCTAAATCTCACGCACAATAGTTTCCTCTTCTCATTTACTGTTTTACCTTTTAGTTCTCCAAAAGCCTAAACCGACACATAAGCTGTTCAAGATTTTCAAATGAAGTGTGCTCTTTTTAAAGCGGATTGAACAGTCTAAGTCACTCACACTAAAAGAATAATGATTTCTGTTTGATGGTTGTTTTTGTTTCTTTTTTTTTTTGTATGGAATGTGCATTTTCTATCCATTTAGTATATCTGCGCTAAAAAAATACAATAACCTGATAAAATGTTGATTATTTTGAATTTTGAAGTTCGCCTGATTTCAACCTTTCATTTACAAAACAACAAAAAAGGATCTGATTAACTTGTTTCCACAACTTTTAACAGTTTCCAAAATCTAATATTTTTAAAGTATTTAAGTCTCCAAAGCTTGCTTTATATGCCAATTCAGAGTAATTTTTTTTATCTTAACTGAAATCAACTTTAATTCTCTAAGGTAACATGCGGTTATTTATTTTGACAGACTGGTGAAGTGTTTCTCGTCGAACATTCTATTGTATCAATTTGTAATTTTTGCCCCTTCTAATTGGTCGTTAAAAGACTGATTGTTTGCGTGCCAGGACTTCATTCTTAATAGTTATTCGAAATTTTGTGATATTGTTAAGACTAGTTTTTACAAGTTTATTTTGAGAGATGAGTTAACCAAATAATAACAGGACCTTTAATCGCAGTGCATATATTAGTCATGAAAAGTAAGTGCCAGCTCCCATTTGTTACATGTAATAATGTAATTATCTTTTTTTATCCAATGTATGTAATGGCGATATTGTGGTTACTCTGTCTATCGTGTTATGTTTATGGCATTTAACATGAGTCAATGAAATTAAGTAGGCCAAGGTTTTTGTAATATATGAAGAAGTTTAATCAGGTTTTAGTTTACTATAATCCGAATCGTTCTGACCTAAATCTATCTATTGGTACAGAATTGTGTATAAAAAAAATGGTCTATGTAAAAGCGTTTTTTTGTAAAGCTGCGTAATATCTTTCCCATCCTGTAACACAAAAAGTTGAAAAACATGGGCAATTTCCAAGAAGGAAGGCGGAAAAGATTGGCGTTTCCCAAATTGTGACGAAGATTTAGGTCAGAACCAATGATCACAAGAGTAAAAGGTGAAAGTGCGGGGGGAAGGAGAATAGATTATTGTGTTTGAATCACTAAATCACTCATTTACATTTTTTGCAATTTTCTTTGGTGTTGTGTAGTGAGTAGTTTGTTGGGGGTTTTTTTATATATATATTTAGGCTCAAATAATTATGCATGTGTTTTGATCGCTATTCTGTCTACCATTCTTTCCTAATTTAAATAGGAGGAACTTCCGCCTAAGGTTCTTTTGTTTAAGTGTCGGTGTAACATTTCATGTCATCCTTTCATGTCCCTTGCTTTTTTGTCATCATATGATCTATTAAAGATTGCATCGAAATCAGCACTACACAATAAAACGTGTGCTTAAATTTTTATTTCCTAAATTGAACTGCTTAATGTCAGTACTAATAAGTAGACGTTTTTGTTCTCTAGTTCAGCTGGAACGTAAAAGTAATGATAATTATGTGAAAAGTATGATTTTCTACTCTTTAAATGCTTTTCATATTGTCAAATGTTCAGGTGCGTTACCATGTGACCCAAGGATAAAAGATTTTGAAAGTATGTTAATAACATGTATTAGTTAGAGGTACTGGTATTATGCTCTTTATAAAATGTAGAAAAGGTGATTAAAAAAAACCTATATTAACAATAAAAAGGGCTCAAGCATATACGGATGTTATTTTACAAACAATAGTCGCTACTCTAGCTTCGACACGATTCTGATTTATTGAAGACAAAAGTGGCGATTTAATCTCATACGAAATTGTTACATGAGTATAAATTGAAATTTCAAGTTTAATCTGAGTACATCGTGTGCTGGGCATTGTGTTGAGCAAATGAGTTAAGTTATGTTGAGCAAATAAGTTAAGTTAAAAGAATGAAATTACCAAAATTCTAAATTCTAAAATAAATTTCTAATTCAAGAATATGTTATTTTTGCAACTGAATAAGACAAGCAAATAACGGAAACTCAAGGTGGCGTTTACTTGTATAAATACTTGTCACACAGAACCCAGGCTCTAAGGCTAAAACGGAAAATATATGACACGAACAGCCTACAACGGAAGAAAACATAACGCTCTAAATCTAGGCTATATCTAGGTCTAATCTAGACTCTAGACTCTTGATTACATGTACCTACTCTAGATTAGTTTCTAAATAAAGTCAGATTTCAGACATGCCATATTCTGGAGTTTGATCTAACCTAGATTCTACTTCATGCAGAATTGAAACAGGCGAAGTTAAAAAGCGGGTGTAACTATTTTATATGTTCTTCCGCCTACCCATTTTGACGAGGGATGTAAATTTTGGCCTAAAAAAACCTCATCACACACAGGTCACGCAATGACACATTTCACAGCGCAAAAATTTATACGTAAAGTCACTGTGTGACGTAGTTAGTTCCTACACAAGCTTCCATATCAACAAGACGATAGACTTTATTTAAATCTAATAATAATAATAATAATAATAATAATAATAATAATAATAATAAATATCATTTCTATAGCGCTCTACCCCAAAAAAGTTCAGGCTCAAAGAGCTTTACAAATAAAAAGTATGAGTACATAAAATTATGTTTTACATACAAAGGCATATAAAAATGTATTCTAATGAAACTAAAATCAGGCAAAGATCAATAGAATGCAGAATATTACAATTTAAGATATCACAGTAATTATATGTATGTATATATATGCATGACTAAAAAACTTTTAGGTAAAAGAATCACTATTTTCAAAAACTTTTAAAAATGTCGTCAGGTGCAATCAGTTCAACTGAAGCATTATAGAGATCATAAGGGTAATGTGAAAAGATAGGTTTTTAATTTCTTTTTGAACAGGTCAACTGAATTGATCTCTCTTAAATAATTTGGAAGAGAGTTCCATAGTTTGGGTGCCGCTGATGAAAGAGATTAAAGAGATGAAAGAAATCTATAAACAATGGTGGTCTATTCTAAAGTTTTTGTTGATGACAAAGAAAGACTTTGTCGAATTTGTATGCGTGGAGATGATTACGCCCGTTTACCTATTACAGTAGTAGCGGACTTAGGGATAAACAGTACTGTGGCTTACCACATAATTTAGAATCGATGAATGCCATGAAGTTGTCGTGCCGCGTGGTGGAAACAGAACTGAAAAAAATAACGGTTGAAATGCAAAGAGCAGTTGTCGAAATTTTCCACGAACAACCAGATGTTACTGGGGTAGCACTAAAGCGTCCGTTCCAGGATCGCCTATTCGATCACCTTCATGTATCAAAACTTGCAAAATCCTTCAAGATCAGCTAATAACCTTGAAAATTTTAAAGGATGTCCCCGCGGAGAGAAGGTCAGAGGTTTCAAAAGAACATCGATTTAAGTAATATCAATGGCTCATGGGAACACGCAGCGCTTCGATCTGATTTTTATCGACAAAGCCGGTATCAATTGATGGTTGGAGCGGACGCGTGGCAGGACTAAGTGGGGTAATACAGAGCAGTTCAAGCTATACAGGGTCGTCACGGCCATAGCTTAGCGTTTAATTCATCATGATTTATTTTGAGGCGGCATAGCGGCAGATCGTTTCAATGGTTTCCTGAACGAAGTCACCAATCTATACCAGTCAGACAATGGAAGTTTGTTTTGTTTATGACAACCCTCACGCTTATGTGCAAACTTGAAACATACAACTTCCAGATGGCAACAGTATTAAGTATTTACCTGTATATACCTCCTTCTCAAACCTTTGTGAGGGAGTTTTCAGTAACGTATGACGGTTTTGAGAAACAAAAACCACAGAGCTACGACACCAGACGTTGAATCAAACATTAAAAGTGTGAATGGCAACACTCTCAAAATTTGTAGTGCGAGAAAATGGAGTGGTGACTGCTGTGAAGTTGGACGGCGCTATTCGGCGTATGCAGTCTTTTACAAGTATACAAAGGAGACGACTACATGTAATTTTAATGAACTAATTTTTATTATGGTTCTGACTTGTAAGTATAATTTATCTACCTTTTGGTGCAAAATTGTGTATCTGTAATCTGTAATAAGTGTCTTGTACAGCGCGCAAATCCACAGAGGAATCCTCCATGCTCTAAGGCGCTATCAAATGTGATCAAAGGGCGTTTAATTTAAGCTGCGTAATAGTAATACTTCTTTTTCCTATCAGTGGCTGCCTCCATTATTTATTCTGATCTCTAGATCTATAATTCATATGAGGCATACCTTATATGTTATCGTTTGTTCCCTGTGTTTGTTGTTTATGGCTAAGTGGTGGTGTGCTTCCGGATTTAAATGGTTGCCTTTGGTGCGATTTGGATCTTCCCGTTCAAGTAAGCGAGTCGCTTGGAGAGGTTAGGCAAGGACCTTTGCCATGAAACTCCTTTTTTTAATGAGCGTAGTGGCGACATGGTTTAAGCTATGTTTCTCTAAGTGGCAAGGCGGTGGGTGCCGAAGCATCTATAAGTCGAAGGTTCGGGTCATACCAAAGGCAGACATTTCGGACATTTCCACTAAAAAGCCTACTTCTCTCCACTGCTAATTTCATACCTTTACAATATTTCAATCATTTTTCCTATCATGTCACACAAAAGGGTGAGCAATCTGCAAGAAGGAAGGCGGAAGAGATTGGTGCTTCCCAAGTCGTAGCGTAAAGGGGATATAGGTCAAAATCATTTAATCAAACATGAGAACTGAATCAGATTGCCTATTTGCTACCGCAATAATAAATTTGATTTTCCTATGTTGCGCATTTGAATTCTTTATGCGCATTTTTGACGACACACTAGCATTTGGTTTCTCTTGTATTAATGCGGCATTTAGACTCCGTAGTTTTGTAATTGAGCTGCAAAACTATTACAGTGATAGAAGGGGCAGGTAGGCCTTGCTTTTTATTGTGCAAAAAATGCCTCACAGTCCGATATAGAAAAATAAGGGTAGATTCCCCCAAGTTCACGATGCCTTTATGACTGAAAAGTCTTATCTTTATTGCGGATCGGTTTATTTTCATAAACATTTTATCTATAATGCATTTTGTCGATTCGGCCCTTTTACTTCAGTAAACACACTTAATAATCAGAGGGGAAAGCGGTGCGATATGGATCAGAAATTCTTACTCAGTCATTACAAGACGCTCCAACGTGATAAAGCCGCCAAACATGTAAAGGCAAATGATAATACATGGTTTAGCAGGTTTTGGTTGCTTGCACAGATTTTTATTTTTATGTTTTTAGCTTCGTAGGTCTACCACGCTCAACACCTGGGGCATGAAGGTCCAGGCAGTAAGGCAAGATGGGGACACTCTGCTTATGGCGTGAAAAAAAAACTTCTTGAGAAATAGAATCTAGCTATTGAATTGAATTCTGTAATTTTTGTGAAAGCAAAAGATCTACATTCAAGAAGTAAGTTTGAGAGCTAATAATGCTGGCCCAGTGATCGAGCCTAGGCTAATAACCTTAAGGAACGAAGCACCCTTAAGGACGAAAAAATGTTTGAAAAAAATAAATTAAAAATTAAAAACCTCCTTTAACAACTGAGTTACTCTCATCAAATCAGACACGCATTGACAGTCATAAAACATCACTCGAGTATGAGCTTACCCCCAGTGTTTCTGTGAGGTCCTCTATTCACACCCGCATTCAGATATATACCATATCTGTGTGTATTGTAATGCTGTAAGATTTATTTACCTGTAGGCACTCTCTCACTCAAACTGCCTTTACCTCTGAATGTGACTGATGCTTTAGAACAGAAATAGACAATGTAACCTGTAAGGCTAAAGCATTTATTTGAAGTGGCTATGAGTCCTAAAAACTTATTGTGAGGTAACCAAAGTAATACTTCCATTTTCATGTTCAAAATAGGCTCTTTTTAAACCCCTCGTAAGTCCTTAATAGTTAAATTATACTCTAAAACAACAGAGGTCTATAGTTTATGTAAAAAGTGTTTTCCAAGCCGTTCATATACAATTACAAGTTATACAGTACCCTTATTTTAATTTATTTTCATTCATTTTATAGACTAATAATCTCTTTTGGGAACTTTGGCGTAGCTGTGTCGCCACAAGAGCAGTGGCACTAATGCCCCTGTAGACCAGTACATTTGAAAGCCACTTTTAACCTGTATGCAGTGTGTTGCAGGCGCATAACACAGATTCAAGAATTGACTGTAGGTAGGTATCCATTTTACAGGTGGGTGGACTGAGGAAAGTTCGGGTAAAATCGGGTAAATTGCTTTCCAAAGGCAATTGCAACATGGCATGGTCGAAAATTTAATCAGTGATCAATTGATAACAAGTTCGACACGCTAACCATTCTTCCACACTGCCCCAATCGAATGAATATTTTAAATTGTGTTCATAGCAAACATTTATTCTCTACCTAGTCAAAATGAATAAGTACACATACAAAACTACATGGGCTGCTTTGAGCTTCATTCATTTAAAGCAGATTAATACACTGTTACTGTTTCTCCTGACTTGTTTTGTAGTTCTTATACTACAGGAGGATGGAATGAATAGCTCTAACTCAATCCATTGTCAAATTTCCAACAGAAAAATTGACAAATGTAAATTTTTGAAAGTCCCTTCTCTTAAAACTTAGGGAGAACGAGTCCTGAGGTACTTTTTTTTATTTCTAGTCAATTATTTAGCTCAGCCAAATTAGGGGAAAAGGAACAATCAAATTATCATATTTACTATGAATGTTGTTGTGGAAGCCACCACCTTGAATTTACAAGATAAAATCAGTTGGTTTTCAAAATCTATCTAACCCCACAATTTTCATTCAAAATAATTCAAATTTGCTCCTCAACTTAGGGATCACAACGTGTTAAAAAATCTGTTTGAAAAAATGAACATACAATAAATTTTGCATAAGAATTAAGATAAACCCTGTTTATGATGAACTTTGGGTTAAGATAAACTAGGTTTTTAGTCCCTTTCCTTCTTTTCCTTATACAGTGTATTAATACTGCTTAATATAAACTTTGGATAAATAAAAACTTTTTATTTGGGCCCAGAAGGATATATCTTAAGAGGTTTCCACTGTACATGTATTTGTATGGATTTTTCAAGCTCAATCTATAAAAAAATTGTAAAAAAAAAAAAAAAAAGATTTGTTTACCCTAGGATTCCTTGAAAACTAGGCTAGATACTCCGCAATGCCCACTTTTTTTTATTTGTCACAATGTAAGGCAATGACACACCAAGTTAGTTTCAAAACAAGTGTTGAAAAAAACCAACAAAGAAGATAGGTTTTTATGCACACCAAAAAATCTGAATTTGAGATAAACGCATTTGAAGTTAAAAAAAAAAAAGGAAAAACGTCTAAAAAATCATTAAAATCATAAAAGATTTGACTGATTGAAAATCAAGGGACCTCAATTTTATGAATTTATTTGTTGATGGATTTTTGTTGTAGGTGGTTGAACTTCACAAATCAGTAAAAACATGCACTTTGGTTTGACATATTGATAACTCAGCCCAAAAAGATGCTGTTCCCTTGACCCCTTCCAAAGACAAGTTTCCAAACCAACACAAAACAACAAGCAAATCAACATTCACACACACAAAAAGATGACTCTAACAGTAACATGGTTTTTTAAAAAATAGAAAACGTTCTTGTTTTTACAAGTTTACATATTTTAATATCATAATACAGATTTCTCATGGGTCTTCCTTTGCATCTTTTACAATTTTTCTGGCTTGAAGTACATGTACTTCACTTAATATAAAAACAAGTCTAGCATGTTTGTTTTTACTTCTTTGCATTTGCAACAATGCTGGTGAAGCCTAAACATTACAAACTTTCAAGTTAAAAAAAAAACAAAGAAAAAAAGATTCATTGATTAATCTCTTGGCCTCTTGCACAGGGAACAAAAAGAAATCTCTTGATGTCAAAATAAAGTTAAACATGCACATGGATTTTAATAAAAAATTATCTGGATGAAAACAACTGAAAAGACTAGATGTAACAATTTTGTTATGGGGGTTTTGAATAAAAGCCTATCAATAGGTAGACATGAGATTTCTCACTAAAACCATCTCATAATATACATTCTATAAAATACAATTATTAAAAGAAAAATAAAAGAGTGCTTAACTCCACCAGATATTCTTGTTTTTGATACAATGAAACAAGAAGATAGATTAGAAAAAAAGGAGGGGGAGGGGGCACATGATATAAAAAAAAGGGAAAAAGGATAGAGGAGGTAACACATTAAATGATATTGAGAGTTAGCAGTGATACTCGTACAATAAATCTCTCTCTCTCTCTCTCTTTAAAACATTAAAACTGTAAACTATTGTAATAAAATACAAAAAATTTTCTGGATTGCTGGAAGGTCAGTTTCATACATACCACTATAAACCTTAGTTATATCTTAAAAAGAAATCAAGAAATCTGAGCACAGATTCTGCTACAACCAAGGCTTTGTGAAATTAAACAGTACCTGCTACTGAATAAATTTGTTGTGAAAACAAGGGATAAAAAAAAACAACTATCAAAAAAATCATGAAGGAGACAGATGCTTTAGAGCAAGAGCTAGAGAGAGAAATGAGTAGCAGATATCGTTTGGTTTTGTTATCAGACTGTTCCATTATATAATCAACAAGTTTGGTTGTAACAAAATTAAAGCCCAGAACCATTGATTACATTATAACCAAGGTTCACTGCAAAAGATATGTTGGCCTAAAAATTATTAGTGCATGTGTGTGTGACCACAGCTTTAGGGTTTTTTGATTATAGTGCAGAAAAAGCGCAGATTTTGATTGGCCTTGCCCGAAACCAAGTCTAAAGAAACCAGGAAATTCCTCCTCTGATCATAAAATTGCGCATTTCTGCAGTTACACAGAAAACTATTATCACTTATTGAAAGTGCTTATGCAAAAAAAAGACCAATTTACTGTGTATTTATTTTACAGTATATGGTAATATCACTTGCCATCCTCTATATCTAGATAGTGCTGTAAGGACCTTATCATAACATTATAATGCAATTTTTCATAGCCATAAACTTTTTACAAAGAAAGAATTTCTAAATGTGTACAGTGTTTGCCCAAAATTAATCAAGATGCACAATTTTGACATTTAAAGATACAGATATTATTTAAAAGTTCCCTAAAACACTTCTGGAAGATTGGGAATCAGGAAGACCCAGCTAATGCTTATGAAAACCGAAAACATATTCTTTAAGCTCACATAAAACAAAGCCCAAAAATACAATTGGGGCGAGTTCTTGCAACAGACAATGACTTTGTTAACATTTTCTATTTTACAAAGAAGCTCAGCTAATACAGTGTGGGCAGTGAACCTCCGAAATTCTTAAAACTTTCCTTCAGCCATAAAGCTAAAAAGCATAGCAATTTCATATACAGTAGAATCCCTTTAAACGAAAGGCGGTAAACCGAAAAATACGATGATCCGCAAAGAAATCTAAAGATTTTACAAGTCTCTTCTTTGTCTTTGTAACCATTCATGCGATAAACCGAAATGCTTCTAAGCGGCACTGACTTTAAAGCCAAACAATCTGAAGCGTCCACTCCCTCTCTCTCTCTCTCTCTTTCGTTTTGTTTTCCCATCATTTCTTTAACTTGGGGAAGGGGAAGGAAGAACACTCCCAAGCCCTTGCCAGACGATTGATTTAAAGCTAGATCTAGATCTACGGTCCGTGGGGCGTACCATCAGTGAAAAGGGGATGGAGGAGCAAGGAGCCCGAGTGGGAATGAGAGGGGGACGGGGAGGCCTAGTTTAGCTTGTGCTCGAGTGGCGTATCTGCATGTGTGTGTGGGCTTGCTTTGTCTGCGGTACTGAAACTGATTGACAGTGACAGTGATGCAATGCGACTCGGTCATTGAGATTGGAACTTTTCTTACTGATGCATTGATGGGCCCCACACGTAGAGTGTGAGAGGCGTTGAGGTAGGCCAATCAAATTTACCGAGCTTTGTAACCTTTCTCTAAATCGAGACAACTGCGCATGCCTACAACACACCGTCACTGCGTCACACTGTCGCTGTCAGTCACCATTAGACCTGTGATTACCGATTCAGATTTCGCCTTGCGATACTCATTTAAATAATCTCTTGTCTTAGTCTCAGTTTTGTTGCTAGCGCTTTTCGGTTCACTTTAACCACGCATTCAGTCAAGACGTCCAAAAGAAAGCATACTGCTTATACGATTGAATTTAAACTTCAAATCTTATCCAAAGTGGAGGAAAAGAAGTTAACAAATAAACGGAAATCTGCAAGAAACACAGCATCCCTAACTCAACACTGTCTACGATTTTGAAAGACAGAGACAAGCTACAAAACGCCCGTGATGACTCCAAATTCCGACCGGCTACAAAGAAAACGAAACTGTGCAGTCACGAAGAACTAGAGGATGCAGTGTTTGCCTAGTTTCGCCAAGCGATGGCGATGAATGTTCCATTGTCAGGCCCAGTGGTTATAGGCAAGGCAGCGAAAATAAGCACAGCTAATGAACTTTAATTTTACCCCTACTCCCAGTTGGGTGGAGAAGTTCAAACAGAGGAAAACAAAGCAAAGAAAAAAAAGCAACAATGAACAAATGAACACACATTATGTCCGTGGGCTTTATTGCTTGAAAAATGCAAAGGGGGACAACTTGTGATTTTGCAGTTTTGGGACTCAAATATTTCCCTTTAAAATTTACACTAAAAACGGACTTATTTTAAACCAAAATGACTTTAAACCGAAATGGATTAGAAGGACCCCAAAATTTCGGTTTAAAGGGATTCTACTGTATGTCATCAAAAAAGCTAAGACAAAAGGTGTTATAATATAAGTGCAACTTTCAAGTATTATACATGTTTACAACAGTATGATTAAAAGTCAAGTCTTCACTCCCTTGACATTAGTTCTAAAAATCTGCTATTTGCCGTCTCGCACAGGTGGTGTAAGGCCATGTACACTGCAGACGGTGAGAAGATCTGTCAAGGAAACAAAACAAAGAAGTAGGACTTGCAATGCTAATAACAAACAACAAAATGGTTTATAGCTATAATAAATCATTATTCAACGCTTCTGGCTGGTAGACTTTGCTCCAATACCTCAGCGAGGTTTTTCTATGTCAGGTCTGGGAGTGACTTAAATCAAAATTATTTGAAAATTGGTTTTTGTTACGCATACCTACTCCAACTTAAGAAAAAACTGGCAAGCCCAGAAGACATGCGTCCCTGAAAAATATTTTTCAAAAAGACCCTAAATTTGCCCTCAGATGAATATTTTAAACATTTATTATTCACTCACTATATTATAGCATGCCAGTCCCCAGAATAATTGGGACAATTTCAGTCTAGTTTTTCACAGAGGGACATGTATGGCTTTAAAAGTCCATACTTCCTATATTTTGAAACAGAAAAACATGAATTGCTTTTACTTAAAAGTTCATATTTCTTACACTTTGTTATACCTTAAACCTGTACCAATATGTCTTGCAACCTGTCAAAATGAGTTTTGAGTCAATATTTGAAGGAAGTCAGATATTATTATTGCAGAAAAAAATTATTTTCTCTACTTTCAAATGCAACAGAATACAAAAGCTTTATCATTCTTTGGTATGAAGTTATAGCCGTTTGAAGTCGACAGGGTTAGGTCTTGTAAAATTTCAGAAAAAGGAGAAAATAGCATTTGAAGTATAGACGACTACAAAGGTGTTGAGGCCTTAGCAACTAAAATTAAACACATAAAACATGAAATTAACCATCAATTAGGTGTGAAAACTGTTTAGAAATGGTTTTAGTGTCAATACATGAAATAAACAAATTTTGACTTCTGAACACCCACTAAACTTTAAAAGCCTGTACATGTATATCTCCAAACTAAACCTTTCAACTTACGATTTATTTGGACAGAATGCAAGACATATATGTTTCATTGGAAACTTCCAAAACCAAAGTCTGATAATTCGAATTTCTCACCACTCAAAGTTTTCCAGTAGTGAGATTCACTTTTTTGTTACATTTGAACTCATAGTTTCAAGTTAACAAAGTTCTGTTCTCTTACATCTAAGTTTAGATTACAACTTAAACAGATTTTCCCTCAGTTCCCCAGCAGTATAGTAACTCAAAATTACGTTTAACACCCTTGTTAACAAAGCTACCCTCCCAATCCCACCCAGATGTCTTGTCCCTCATAGAACCATTGTGCTTCTACTTTTTCAATTATACAAAGAGCCTGGTGAGAAGAGAAAATGTCCAAGTACAATAAACCTGATTCCTATGTGTATAATTCGAATCTTCCTAAGTCTAACTTTCTTACGATTTCCTTGAGATTTGAATTAAGAGGTTTTCACTGTAGTTTGGACTGTAGGTGATGAGGTCATTTTTTAGAACTAAATAACATTTCCGTTATTTGGAAATCATCAGTCAATAATAAAGTACTTAATCTGTACTCATATTGTGTTACTACAGTGTATCCATGTACCCGTACCCTACTAGAAACAGTACAAATTACACGTTAAATAGAATATCTCATGAAAAGTACTTATTTTAATGCAAAAAGGCAAAAATAAGTCATAACTCATTAACAAGAAAACATATACGGATGGAATTAGTTTTGGAAAACTACATTCAAAATTTGATACATATGCCCCTAGAATGAGAATTTTAAGTTCATGTCACAGTCATCCACTTTGTTCTGATCTCTCTTTGAGTTTTACCTACAAAAAAATTATTGAGGGAGAGGTCTTGCACATCTGTTGATAGCGCTAATGTTGAAGGGTGTAAGGCATGTTACACAGACAACGACCTACACACAGAGTTGACTAATAGCCCTACTGCAAGAGTGTACAGCTTTGTGATCTAAAACACTTCAAAGCGCATTGGTTGTTTTCCTTGGTAGCCAGTGGACTCTAAACTATCTTTGTTTCAATTTAGCCTAATTTCAGCAACAAAGGCTTTTGTTTTATGGCATACCTTGTATATCCAATAAAAAAAATAAGAAAAATACCAAAATAATTCATAAAATTAAAGTCTGATAATTCAAAATTCTCATAATTCGAAGCTCTCTGGTGTGAGGCTTTTATTTCCTTTTTAGATTTGTTCAATTCAATGTCATAATTTGAAGTTTATGAAGTTTAATTCTCTTGATTCAAAGTTTATATAGAGGCTTACAAAAAGTTTGGCGCTTTACCATAAACAGTTTTACACATCAAAAGCATGAAAGGCTTATGATCAACACTCACTGCACAAAGTTGACATCCCAGAACAGAGGTGGCTATGATCTATGGAATCATTTGGCTTTTCCATGCATGTAAAGGTAGAATAAGAGACAGGGTTGATATTCCATGAACAAGTGGGGAGGCTTAGGAAACAAACAAGATTCTTTGAGTATAATTACAAAAATCCTCTCAGCTCAAAGTTTTTCTTCATTCCCACGGATTCAAATATAATAATAGATCACTGTCGGGTTATTATGAAACTTAGAAGACAATCAGACGAAATGCCGATCTTTCACATGGTTTTATTTACATTGTGCAGTTCATATAATGAGATATAATATAAGTTTGTAAAGTTGAAGTCTGTTGTTTTGTTTCCTATGGTCCATTCACTCCCAGATCTAGAATACTTTATTCATATGTATAGTATATAAATCCGTGTGGTTGTTTATGAAAAGCGGCATGAGTCTAGGGAATCAGCGCCCCTGAGTTGAATCCCCCCATTCAAGCAGGTAGGTGAAGGACGCCGGTTATGAGATCACGGTTGCTAAAGTGATACAGCTCTTTCATTGGTTACATTAGAGTGTGTTGACTTGATCTCTCGCAAATTCAGGGGTCAAGTTAGTGTGATCGTACACTCGGATACAGGTAAACCTAATGAACTGTGGCAAACGCCACCCTTTATCACTAGACTATATGCCTCTCTGCCTACCAATCGATGAGGCAACAGCTGGCGTGTATCCGTAGTCGCCACAGACAATTTTGTGCCACGAGTTACAAAAATATAACGGCAAATCAGAACACAGACACATGGAGAATCTCATGAATCACGGGGATCCACAAATAAGTGGCAGCCCTGAAATTATGAGGCATCTTCTGTACCTATTTCTCTTTTGTTTAGCCCTTTCTTTTCACATCAACTGTTATTGGTTCAGGTGTGGTCTACCTTAGTTTAAAAATTTCTGGAAAAAAAAATGTTTTCTGAACTAAAGAATCATCAGCAAAGAAAGACATATGTACTGCACTAAACCATTTATGCAACTACACAAACTTTTTTCTACATGTGAATCGTTTGTGTTGTTTTGAGGATTATTTTCGTAAAATGATCAGTCATCTAACTAATCACTATAATTAGTCTGATAAGCCTTTTCCACATCCTGGGGTATGCAGCAACTACAGACTGCTCTCCTAACTTTAATTACTAACCCTAAAACTCAATGAATACCTCTAGCAAGCTTTGTGAATATCATGGCATAATTATATTTTAATGAGAAGCAAAGTCCTATATTATTTTAAACTTTTTAAACAATATACTACAATGGAGGTTTCTATATCTTCGTTTGTTACACACCCCCTGATCTGACTGCTGCAGAGAAGAAAAACTATTGGATTATCCGGTTAGGTGGTTTGGGGTCATTTGGTACCCCCTGACTTCTATAGAGCAGTAAAATTTTACTGGGGAAGGTAGCTTGGCTTAATTTTACACCCCCTGACCAACAAAGAGAAATAGATCTCATTTTTAGAAGTTGATCTTCTCTGTGAGTTATGTGGTGTACAGCTACGATATGTCAAACAGTGTTGAACCTCACCTCATACAGAGAAGGTTAAAAGGATGAAATTTAATTTAGAATGATACAAACCTTAATTTTTCCAAGGTGTGAGACATAAGCAGCAGATGTCCCAACTTCAGACAGGGTAAGCTTCTGGCAGCCCAATCAAAGCAGATAACAAAGAAAAAAAATTAATTTGTTTACTACAAGTAGTCTCAATTTATAACCTAATTCAAAGAAAGAATCATTCAAATAAATCTACAAATTTAACAGATATACTTTTGTACTTTATCTTCAGAAAAGCTTTCAGTAAGTAATGTGTTTGTGCATTCGTCCCATTTCGTGTTGTAAAAATAATGTGTGCAATTTTTATACTCAGCTATATGAGATTTTGTTATGATCTAGGACTACTCATATGCTTTTCTCTTTTCATTTTATTGCAGCCAAGTCATGTTTGATTTTTTTACAGTGTAAATTATGTTTGAGTTCTTGGAACCAAATATGAATAGGAGTATTGAAAATGTAAATACAGTGGAATTCCTTGGACCAGAAATGAAAATACTGGGTCCAAATACTTTTTTGAACTCCAAATACCTTTGTCCTTCTAGAAAAATATCCTGGGTAAGCCTTTATCTGTTTTTAAATCAAAGTAATTTTTGTAGTTCTATGAATTTCGACTTAAAAGGATTCATCTGTAGAATTAGTAAGATTTTTTTTTTATTTTCATTGAGACACAGATTAGACTTTAACTTACAAATGAACATGACTTAGCTTTGAAAATTCTCACCCGTGTGCTCAGTTTTTCTTTCCAAATAATACACTTTGTTTGAAATTGCAAAGACACAGCAACTAAAAAACATTAACATAACAGTCATTGTCAACATGTTACTGCCATATCAAAGAGACAGCCAATTACCTTAAAGAATATTCTCATTAAATGCTCCAAAAGTTCTTCTAGATGGTCCATGAATAAATGCACCTCATCTTTAAAAATCTCTTCCTTTTCTGCAATTGAAGTTGAAAAAAGCCTGGGGATGGATGAATTGTGTCAAAACAATAATAATGATTTTATGCATCATATTTATGGGTGAGTGATGACGGCAAAAAAATGAAAAAGGATGAGAATTGTTTGCAACTTAAGGGAACTGCACTTTTCTATTTGAAACAAAAACATAAATTTTTTATGGTATGTTCATCGAAAAGAAAAAAAAAGATCAATGGTAAATCTAATAGGTAAGTAAGAAAAAAGAGCAAGCATTTTTGAACAAACAACAGACTGCAAAGTCATCCTTTTATGCAGTAAAATGGCTTCTGCATTCATATTACCAGAACAATTTTGCATATATAAAAAGGCAGCACTCTGTTTCTGATGATGGAGTCAGTACTATGTTGGCTTTAGTGAGAGCAAACATGCAATTCTCTATGCTATGACCACAAGAATCAATGTCCAGATAGAAAGAGTATCAGATATCACAGGTTTGTTAATGGCCCTTGAAAGCGACGTGAGACTCTTAGTGCTTTGGAATTAAAAGAACTGTAGAGTAACAACAAGCAAAGGCAACTCTCTAGATGGCGTATGGGAGCACAAGTTTTTTTTTCCCTGTGCTTTCTATTCTTTTTGTGACCCGCTTTGATTAGATGATTAGATAACATTTTTTGTAAGTTCATGCTACACGGTACGATAAGTTGAAAAATAAGTAATATCTGCAGTTTAAAGCTCATGTGAGGTTAAAAATCTTTGACTAATTTTGGGTTTTTAAAAGATATGCATGCAAAAGTAAAGTTATTAGTTTATTAGAGTATTACTAAACCCTCCGCTCCATAGAGTCACGAGGGAGCACTTCCCCATTCCCAGTCCATATGGGACTGTCCAGCGTCACCACGGGACCAAAAAATTTTAAGCTCAGTCTCGTTAGATCGCTATTCTATTCTAAGGTTGAACATGGTACAAAGGGTAGAGATATAACAAAAGGAGAGGATTAGTGAGATAGAGGCAATGAGAAAAAAGGGAGGGGGGAAGGGGGCTAGGTTTGAGGGTTCCAGCTAGACTTAAGAGTAAGATTGATAGGAGCAGAAGTTGTGCTCTTAATTTAGTTTGATACTGCAAAAGATTACTTGCAAGCAGGTCTTGAATTACTGATTCATTTTTTTTTTCAATAGAATTGAGAAAAAATTGAGCTGAAATTCCAAATTTCAGGGCGGAAAAGCTGAAATTAGCTTAAATCTGAAAAACCATGATGTCCGCCTAAAAATATTGATCATGGGGACATTTCCTTCCACAGATTGCACCAGAGGTTGGTTAATTGGCAAAAGTATATTTATGACTGTAACTTCACCTTGAGCCAAACACATGATTTCAAACATTCTACAATATTTGTGCGCATATGCAGATATGCCATTGCTTCCTGGTAGACAATCTCAGTATCAAACTGAACTTACTTGACTTACATCGCGAGTTTCATACCATAGCGACAGTGGTTTAAAAGACCAAAAAGTCGTATTTTCATTTTATATAAAATCGTACTAGCATATTTTGGGCTTAACAACGCACAAAAATACAAGAAAGCATTGGCAGCTCTGACATGTATATCTACGAATGAAAATGCATTTAATTCCAAGTAAAAGCAACTATGCATACAGCAAAGGTAGGACTTCAAAATTACAAGAAGAGGAGTGATCACTAGGTAAACATTTGCTAAATGTAAACTACTCAGGGCGGCATTGAAACGGTAAGAATAACAACATATTCAGTCTAAGTTGTGGATTCAGGACGCTTAGAATCGAAATAATTAAAAAAAAAAAAAAAAAAGAAAAGGAAGAAAAGAAGATAGTCTTTCATTTGACAGCTAAGGCTTGACAAGGTCAAAGGGAAATTCAGAGTAATCAATACAGAGTTTTTGAAAATGACTTTTTATTTATAGATGGTTTTACTTTACCTTTCCCAAAGTTGTTTACAATAATCTGTGTCCAGTTTACAATTGATGGAGCCAATTCCCTCACAAACATCTTCCAGAGAGTATTGCAGCAATACAGGAGGTCCCTTCATGTCTGCCAATAGAGGAAATTTGATAGATGGACTTTGAGTTGTCGGAGGACTACTTTCTCTAAAATTTTCGATAAAAATGTCAGGTTTGACACTGGACGATAATTTTTCAAATCTTCACAAGACAAGTTTGATTTTTTTAGGAAAGGAGAAATAATAGCATGCTTGAATGGTGTAGGAACTGTGCCTGTAAAAAGGGAGTCATTAATAATGTCAGTAATAATAGGCAATAAGCAATCAAAGTTCTTCACAAGAAGGTCCGTTGGAATGGGATCAATAACACAAGATTTTAAAGGAGATGACATGACGATTTCTTTAACGATATCACATGATACAGGGTGAAATAAAGACCAGATGGTTCCGACAAAATTATCATGAGATACAGCCGCAGAATGACATGAATCAAGAGGATGTCTTATTTTAATGATTTTATCGCAGAAATAATTTCCAAATTTCTCTAAAAGATTTTTACTTTGAATTTTTTTAGGAAGTACTTTTTCATTTGATTCCCCACACAAGAAATTTGAAACATAGAAAAGAGCTTTAGTGGATGAATAGTTTTCTATCTTATTTTGATAATATGCATTTTTTGCCGAGTCTATTAGTTTTTTTATTTTAAAAGTGCAAGTTTTAAAAATGTCTCTGTGAACTGTAAGGCCTGATTTTCTCCACTTTCTCTCCGCTCTGCGTCGTTCTTGTTTAGCTTCTTTGATTTGCTCGTTCATCCATGGAGCTAAGGGTCGGTGTGTGACAGTTCTTGTTCTCAGAGGTGCGTGCTTATCTAGGATGGCTCGTAGATTGGAGTTAAACGCTCCCAGCATAGCCCCAGTATCAAGTTGCTTGATGTTCGTTGCCTCTTTTTTTATGTCGCAGGCAAAATTCCGATCGTCTACACTTTTCAGATTTCTGCAGGCAATAGTTCTTTTCACAGGCTTTGGCTTTTCCATTCTCAAATTGAATGTTATTACTGAATGGTCAGATATTTCTTTGTCTAGGACTGAAAGGTTTTCAATAGGCATGGTTTTGTCTGGAATGACCCAGTCTAGAATGTGGCCTTTTTTCTGTGTTGATATTGAGACGTGTTGAACCAGTCCATAGGTGTCTAAGGTCTTTTCAAGTTTATTCACATTACTATCTTCCTTATTGTCAAAATGAAAATTAAAATCCCCTAAAATTATTGGCTTTTTTATGGCATAGGTGTCTAAACAGTCTTGGAATTCAGACCTAAAATTTTTTTATTGTAAATTTGTTCTTTGGACTAGGTGGAGGTCTGTAAATGCATATAAAGATCACAGTCTTTTCATTTGATGTAACTTGAACTTTGCACGCTTCAAAGGTTTGAAAGTCAAATATTTGTTTCAGCGTTGAAATGATTCCTAATTTGAGCACACAACAGATCCCCCCTCCGGCCTCCACACTCCTTGGAAAACGTCTTGAAACATAGCCGGGTGGAGCCAATTCTTTCACATAAAAAACGTCAGCCTTTGAGTCAGTTAGCCAAGTCTCAGTGAAGAAAACACTGATGAATATCACTGTCACATGGTCTTTCAAAAATTACAGGCCAACAGAGCACCCACCTATGACACAAGAATGGCTTCACAATGAATTTTAGTCTTTAGAACTCTTATCCTTTAAATCAGAGAATTAGGATGAGATAATTGTGCAAATCATTGTTCCTTTTGGAAAATATCCTCTTTGAAGGCAAGTGAGGGCAAGAACAATAATTTTGCACGCCAACACAATAATGCTTGACAACACAAAAATAAAATGTTCTCCAAAGTAAAAAATAAAAATAGAAATGAAAGTTTGTATTATGAATGAGGGGAATTCATACTTTTTAAAAGTATGAATGTTTGGATAAAGTACAATGGAATATACACAAACAAAACACTTTGGGACCAAAATAAGTTGAATTTTGCCATAGTTTAGAGAACAAAAAATGGGACTGCCATATGAGGGGTTGATCCAAAGCAGGATTTTTCCTCAAAGGGTTTGATTTTCAGCAGATTCCACTATGAAAGGAATTAGCAATGGGTAGTCATTGAAAACAAAAAATTAATTTACAAAATTTAAGATATATTTATGCCTGAGCAACATATTCTAGTAACATTCATTGCAAGTACATCTTACACTGCAAATAATGTCTTATGTAATATAATTATATCATCTATGTGGTCCTAATCAAACAAGGTAAAAAAAAAACTTTATATCCTACCTGTCATAAAGGCACTGCTAAGCACAAGCATGAACTTCAAATCATTATCAGAGAGTGTCAGAACATCTGAGTGACAGTCAAAGTGTTTCTGTTAAATAGGAAATAAAAAGAAAATGAAACAAGTAGATGAGAAAACAATTCTAAAGAAAAAGGAACTGATTACAATAAAACGTTTGCAAGGCTACCAAGTGTAAAATCAAACAGTGTTGGAAGGTTATTTAGATCTCAGGATATATACTTCTTTGGTAAAAATATAATTTGTCTGATCATTATCAAGCAGTGAAGTTTGGCTCAAAGCTCATCCAAATATTAATGCCTTTTCACTCATATGCTGTTAATACCATCAGTGCTAAGATTGCAAAAACAATCATTAGGAATTAACTCTCTGTAACACTATAAATTGTATTATGGAAGTAAAAAAATGGATGACATCAAATCAACTCCAAACTAATGATGATAGTTTTTAGCCATCCATATGTAATTCTCAAAATCAATTACAACCAGAGCTTCTCTATGGGGGTCCTGGGGCATGCTCCAGCAGAGCATTTTGAAAATTTTCACATTAAATAAAGCTATTTTAGAGCACTTACGCAATAATATAGTATATTATTTCCTCTTCAGTTAATGTAATTTGTTTATACCTTGACTATGCAAGATTTTCGTCTATTTTATTTCTAAATTAAAAACATAATTAAAGATATTAGAAATATTTTTATTTATAATTAAGAGAAAAAATAGAAATAAATCTACTTTCAAAGTCGTTTCCTTAAATTTAAGTTTCCAACATCCCAATCATTTGCTTTGGTTGTCAAACAAATAATCATATTGGTCTCAAGACACGGTATTCAACAAGGACTTTTTTCCAGACTGATGCCAACCTCCAACCACTCTAAAAGCACTGCGGATCGAGCCTTATTCCCAGAAATCAGGGCAACAGGGTAGAAGGTGAATCGGTTTTGTAGTTGCTCTGGAATCGGTGATGCGCTGGGTTCTACACACACCAAAAAAGCCTCCATAACAAGATTCGCCACCTCACCTGGAAAATAGTTATGCATGGTGTGTGAACAGTGCAAAAGTATAAAGATGTCTGATTATTCATGTTTGCTTTCACCTATCCCATGGTGGAGACTGTTGGTGTTCTACAGTAAATGTGGCAACCAGTCGTCTGCACTTCTTCCTGACCTTAACCCATCTAAATTGAGCTCAACGTCACACTTTCCCACTTTGTAAAGATACCCTCCCATCTCCTTTTTTGTCTGCTTTTTCTGTTGACTCTTCTGACTTTTCCCAATGCCCTCTCATCTTGCCATGTGGCCAAAACATTTCAGTTTAAGTTGAAGATGATGACTATCGCAGGGAGATCTTCATATGGACTAATGGCTTTTGTCTTATTCTGTTTTTCTGTATTATACTAGTTATTTGTGTTTTAAAAAGAAACTTATGAAACCATAATCAGAGAAGTCATAATTTTCAATCAAGCCCTGTCACAGTAAACATTCCTAAAATATAAGGCATTTTTCCTAAAATATTAGGCATTTTTTCCCTAAAATATAATGCATTTTTCCGAAAATATAAAGCATTTTTTTCCGAAAATATAAGGCCTTTTTTTTAGTTTAAAAATGATCAGTTGTTTATGGCTAATAAGACAGAAGAAATATGATAATACCAATGGCAGTTTTCATGTTATCCTTGACTTAAGTTTCATCTGATCCTATCATTTACCTAAACTAGACATTGCAGAAAAAGAAAGTAATATAATTATGAAACAGTTGTAGCTCTTTTTGTTAAGAAGACAAGACCCATCAGTGAACTTAATCATCTATTACATACTGTTGCAATGTTATTCAGCTGTCATGCTGAAAGTCACAAGTTCAGTCCCCAGTTTGAACAAAGGTTTCAATATTCAATTACTTTTTGGTGCAAGAAAATTCCCATTTACTAACCAGAAAAGTTAGGTTTAAGTATTAAAAAGGGCTTGGCAAAAGTGTAGTGAGTATGGAGATAAATGGCAAACCACCTATACAAGTTGGCAAAATAAGAACATGACTTTTCTTTCATCAGTTTTGTTAAAGTACATACCAGGCCCATTTCTTGCATGCACTTGTATACGAAGCCCAGGAGGATCATCTGATGAAAAAATATGATGTAGGTACAGTGAAAATCAATCAAACTAGGT
>BMAT01011533.1:210233-232704 GCA_019649035.1 Elysia marginata | reverse complement strand
GTCATGGAGAAATAAGTACACTATGTTCTGCCTATTCTTCCCTTTTTTATACCCAGTTTTTTCTCTTGGTCTGAAAATGGAATGCCCTAGTGATACGTATATCAATAGTTGTGGTGTAAATGTCCTAGTGTGGTTTTTTTTTAATTGTTTTATTTGATCTCCAGGTGGTTCAGGTTAATTTTTGCATGGTTGCTAACTCGCATCAATTCCTGGCCTCTGTTTTGTTAATCTAAACCCTCTATGTCATGCTCTTGTTTAATGATGTTTCTACATGTATTGGTTATTCATATGATGGTGATAGGGTGAATAGTTTTGAGGACAATCTTGCTGTATGCAGGGTAAAATTCAACTTTTTTCCCATTTTGCCAGTCTATATGCAGCTTTTTGCATCCTGAGAGATGCTGTAGTGGTGCATTCTTCCTCACATCCTGTCTCGATCATTTGCAGTGCAGACTTAATTCCTTTGGGTAGGTCCTAGAAAATGTCATTGATAAATAAATACACCAAACAGCATAAGCAATTGTTGCACTCCATTATGGAAAAGTACCAACATGCTTATTGACTCTGAAGTTGTTGAGGTATAGGCATATTCATGACAACTTCTCATCTGAAGTGCCGTTCTTAAGCAGCTTGATAAGAAAAACATCTTTTCAAACCTTGTCAAATGCTTTTTTTTAAGTCGATCCACATGTTGTTGTTGACTTTCTGTTGCTGAAACATATCTTCTATCTCTTGTGCGAGTAGTGTTGCTTGCTCCTCGGTACTATAGAACTAGAAGCATTTGAATCCTGCCTGTTGGGGTGCAAGATTCTTTCTAGATTCCAGGTGGAACATGAGTCTTAGTTTTAAGATTCTTTTTAGTCTATAGCAAAGGCAGCTTGATGGGCTTTTAAGTCTGTAGCTCTTCAGTTTATTTTTTACTTTAATCTACGTGGTGTCTTTCCACTTTCTGAAGTCTAAGTATTTTAGTTCTGGAAGTAAAATACTAAGCCAAGATTGAAAAAAAATGTGGGGCTGAAAAAAGGTGGGGGGAGGAGCTGAGTTGTGTAATATGATATATACACCTATTTTCTAATTACTTTTGTAGTTGACATTTTTGCTGTTGCTTGCAGCATTTGCTGTGTGTGTAGCTTTGATACCACCAAGTATTATATTTTATCTAGCTTGCATGCTCCTCTTTGTCTCATATGAATGAATTTTTATAAAGTATGTAGTAATTTACAAATTATTCAATTAATTTTTGGATTTGGATTTTAAAGGATTATGATGATTGGGATGATAGAAAAGAAGAGGTTCTGTTTTAATTAGTAAAAAAAAAACCAACAAAAAATATGGATTATAGTCTTTACATATTTTCCCCAGCAGGCCAATACACACCAAAGCAAATTCAACTCATATTTCAGACCAATACAGCACGGCTGCCTGTTAGGCGCTCAAATACTAACATTCTACAAATTTCAAGCACTGCCTATAGCGAGTACCCATTTTACAGGTGGGTGGGCTGAGGAAAGTGTGGATAAATTGCTTTCCTAAGGCAGTTACAACATGCGTCGTGGTTGGGAATCGAACCCGAGACCGCCTGATCACAAGTCTGACGCGCCAATCACTGAGCCACGCTGCTTAATTCTTAGCATAAGAATTTTTTTTCCCTAATTTAAAGATACACCTTAGTATCAAACTTAAACAGGCTTTGATTATGTCTCTCAAGCTCAGTGGAATCATTCATGATTTTTGGGGGATATTTTTTAAACCATTGTATATTAGTATTACATTAAACATTTTTCTCAACAGCACAATCACCCCTACATTTCTGCCATGATCAACAATGGTTCTCTGATGTATGACCATGATACAGATGGAACCCTCACTCAGATTGCAGGTTGTGAGGCTCAGTTCAGAAACAAAGACTATGACACATATGTTGCTATCAGATATGAAAACAATAAGCTAACTGTAAGTGTAAAGTATACAAATATATGCAGTCTAGAAAAGGATACATTTTTAATACCGGTACCCTTTTGTTACATAAAGAATAAGGAGTTCTGTTTTTCATTCTTTAACATTATTTTTAATTGTGCTGAAAATAGAAAATTGTTTAACTAAAGCGGAAGGAGAAATAGCAGGTACTACCCATAATTTTTAGCAAATTTGTTGTCATAAATTGAAGCTAGAACCTTGTAATTTTGGTTGCATTTGACAAATGCCTCAGTCCTATATAAAACGTGACTTGTTGTCGATAAAATAATTGAGTCAGTTCCTATGGAAGTAAAAGTTTAAGACAAGATGTGCTAGAGGCTTTGTTTGAAAAGCTATTTGAACTAGACCTAGATAATATAATGCATCAGTTGTAAGGTGCTTTTGTTATTTAGGGCTGTATTTGTATACTGGTACCTTTTTTTTTCTTTGCTCTGTTTATCAAATAGGTTTCAACAGACATTGACAATAAAAGTGGCTGGAAAGAATGTTTTGCTGTAGAGGGTGTCAAGTTGCCAGTTGGTTATTACTTTGGTGCCTCAGCAGCCACAGGGGATCTGGCAGGTAGCCACCTAATGGCATTTTGACTGAAAACATTTCAGTATAGTATCCACAAAACGATTCCTAGTTGCAGGCTTAAATCATATACATTGCCTGAAAGTTCTTCTAAAGCCCTTTAAAACTGTGGCAAAGCTGTTTTTACATCTTGATAAAGACCTGAGTTATTGCAAGTGGAGTATGGGATTTTAGTGAAACCCATTCATATGATAAAAAGAAAAAAACACACACATATTGAAAGATTTCATATTAGAGATGATATAAAGAGATGTCTGACCAGTCCTTTTGTTCCAGCCATCATTTCAATGATTTTAGGGCTTGACATATTAATGTACTATTGTAGGCCTATACTAAAAACAAAATTAAAATTAATAGTGGATACAGCTACTGCGCAATGAATTTTCTTGTATTTGTAAAACAATTAAGCAAATCATCTTTATTTGATCCATGAGTGCCAAGATGTAGGTGTTCTGCACCTTTTTGTCTCTCAAGCTTGCTCTGAGGTTCTTTTTTGAAAATTCTGAAGTGCCACTCTTCCTCTCTGCCTTTCCTGGTATTTGCATAAAGTGTAATGCAAAGAGGTTTTTTTTTTTACATGTGTCAAGTTTTACAAAATGTATTGTGACTAAATGAAAACATTATGATAGGCATTGATGGTGGTACTGACTTTTATTATTTGCTCTGAATGTGAGTATAATAATTATCTTTCCTTTTCTTTCCCCAGACAACCATGATATTATTTCAGTGAAGTTTTATGACCTTGATGGAACTGATTCTGTAAGTGCTACATTATTTATGTAGCCTAAAATTTGTCTCATGACGTTTTTGAAAGGAATAAGTTTATATTTGAACAAGAACTATTGGGTATATGGATGCTTTAATGAATATTTTCCTTTTTTGGGTTTGAATAGCAACTGACAAAAATTATAAAAGAATAAAATCTAAGCCTATAATTATAAAACTTTGATTTGTTAATGTCTACTACAGAAAGAGATTTATATAATAAGCTGATCCCCATTACTGAAAAGAGACCAGTTTTATTTACAGACATAATGTGCCATTTTTTTGTTTTGCTGTGCTCTGTTGCTTTTACATTTCAATCATGCTATTGATTTGTTGCAGGAAATGGGTACACCATACACTGGTCTACCAGAGGCCTCAGCAATGGAACCCCCAAGAGGTACATGATAGTTTTGAAATGGAACCATAAAATATCTAGTACAGTTGGACCCGCGAAATCGGAAATTTCTGTGAAATCTGGGAAAATCCCAGGGAACGGAATTTTTTCTATCTAAAGTCATCGTGAAATCGGGAAATTTTACCCGCCTAATCGGGAAAAAAATCCGTAAATGATTGTCAATATCAAGTGTTGACGGCATGTTATTTGCGGTCTAGACATAGGGAAAGCGCATCACTCAGGCGTTATGAATGAATTAGCACACAGGTAATCGATAAATGTTTGCTCTGTGCTAAGACGACGTTTAGCAAGATGCTTGGGAGGGGCGTCGAGAAGTCTAACTGCCACGCGACGGTCTCACGGGTCAGTTCATTCCAGGTAGACATTGGTCAAGCTGTGTTTGATCTAATGGGTAATCTGGCAGATGTTAGACACGCGCCAGACATGGTGCAAACAAAGTGGGTTTTTAAGAAAGAGCACTATTTTCTGTGTTTGTTTTGTAAAGTTGCAAAATGTTGACCTCTGCGTGTAACTGTAAGTAGACTCAGTGAAAGTGTATAAAATTGTGGCTAAAAATCTAGAGTTTTTATTCATTGAACAACACTCAATGTGAAAGATGGCTTGCAAGAAGAGAGCTGGTTTGTCTTTTGATGTTAAACTTCAAGTGTTACATGCTCTTGAAAATCCTGAGTTTTACATTCATTTCCACGAGAGGTCCAATTTTTAAGTAAAAAATGCAAAGACCCCGATAATCGGGAAAAGATGCCTTCTCCCGAAATTTCCCGATTAAGCAGGTCCGACTGTACTTAAAAAAAAAAAAATTCAGAAAGGTAGGTGAAGCTGAATATTTGACCCCTGCTCCACTCTGTCTGTCTGTCTCTCTTTCTTTCTTTCTTGGTTAAAGCTGTATTTTTTGTTGGTTTTTTTTTATGGCATGTGTCATTGTATGTTGTTGGTTTTTTTTCAGTAGTATAATGAAAGTTTTTAATGCTTTCTTGACTGCATTTGTGGGCTCCCCCACCCCAGCTTTACCTTTTCACCCTGAAAAATCTCTGAAGCAAATTTTTTTATAAGATTATGTGACTGTGCTTCATTCAGACTTTTCTTATTATGTTTTGACAGATCGCATAGATGACTCTAAGGGAAGCTACGTGCTGGGAAGTATGACTGGTTGGAAGCTGTTTGTCATCATCATTTTACTCATCATCGGAATAGGTGTCTGTGTCATGGTTGGGGTAATGGTTTTCCAGAAACAGCAAGAAAATTCTAGAAAACGGTTCTATTAGATGACACCAGTCACAAGTGCTCTTTGTATGCCTCTGTGAAGTTCAATGGGTGTGTGGTGCTATGAGTATTTCCTTGTTCACTTGTTTATATTTATGTGTATTGTGACTACATGTGTTTTAAGTTTGTATCTCTGTTTTATTTATTGAGTTGGATAACTTGTCCGAAAGGAAGCCAAATTTTAGATGAATGCATCTGTAGCCCAAGTATATTTTTTTATGACAAATATACATATTCTGTAATATATTCAAAACTCATAGTTGTTCTGTTTGAGATGACAGTTTACCTATTGTAAACTGGATAAACAAAAGTGCCCCAAAGGAATAAGCATATTAAATTATATGTATTACAGGGTTATGTAAAGTCTGATTGCAGATGATTTAAGCAGGTGATTGTATCAATGGTTGTTTTGCTTAAAAAGTGTTGTCCTTCTTAAAAAATAATGTATAAATTTGTCAAACCTAAAAGTATTCTGTTGAGGACAAAGGTATTGCATGATGGTAAATGTTTCAATTGTAAAAAGCATTTTAAATCAGATTGTGTAGTGTGGTACCATCAATCCAGGGTTATTGCACTTCAGCTTCTAAGCAAAGGATCAGCTGCTTTTTTGTAACGTGTTTGCCATTAATTTATCATGTAAAGAATGTATGCCAAAGATTGATGAGATCTGTGCATAAGCTCACAAAGCCAAATTTTCAGAGTGTTGCTAATCGAGTATTTTGAAACTCCTTTGGTCATTTTAGCCATATCATATCACTAGGCAGTTTAGCGAGCGGCCCCCAGCCGCGCTAGAAAACCACTGAGCTGCCCCATTCATTTTTGTGCCCGGCCGTCAAGCCTTGCTAGTCGGGTGTGTTGTTCAACGCGTAATTTCGTTTCGTTAACAGTCTAAAAACATCACTTCCGATACACCAAATGAAAGAGAAGGAATGGAGCTTCAAAGTGGCGGCCTCCATGTCTCAATCGGTTCAGTAGAACGGAAGATATTTTAAAGTAAAAATAGGGTATTTTTTAAATGGCTGTATAGCAAAAAATTATCGCTATCTTTTTTTTAAACTTGGCATCTTTGTAAATCATGGTATTTCCCACCATTCCTCCAAATTTCAACACTGTGTAACTTTGCGCTCAGCAGTTCTGCTTCCCGCCAATATGCTTGTTTTTAACACATGAACAAAATCTAGCCTGCGCTAGCTCTAACACAGCCTGTGACGTCACGGGCAGGCACGCTCGCCCTACTCCATTGAACTTGTGAGACGGACATTGCGTGTGTCATGTGCGGATTGTGTGCTGAGTCCAAGTGGGGAACATCAAGAGCTATTCCTTTTCTTTTTCTCTCGTTCGATTCTACTTCCTTGCACTTTTATTTTTATTAGCTTTTCTCCGATGTTGTTGGTCCCCTCCCTCCCTCCCTCTCTCTCTCTCTCTCTCTCTCTCTCTCTCTCTCTCTCTGTGTGGTTTTATTTTCCTCTCAATAATAATGGGTTTCAAGACAGAAAAAATTTCCAAATATTGCATAATAATAATTTTTATTATTAGGATTATTAATGAATTCCAGATTGCACATTTTTCTTTTATAAGTTTTACTTACATTATAGATATTAAAAGATCTAGATTGCATGTTTAACATGTAAAAACATGACACTGTTTCAATTTAAAGGCTTTTTTTCCACCAACATATCCAAATTAAGTATGACCTGTTACACAATATTACGCAATAATAACATTGGGGGACTGGTAAGTCTTATTTGATCATTCCCATTATATTCTACACAAAATAACGCTTAATTTGATATATAATATGTCAAAATCAAAGCAAAATTAACTTAGTTATAGCTATTTCTTTACAAAAGTTGAATTCCGTTGGCACAATTTTCCAGTGTTAATTGGAGGGGAAAATGGGCCTCAAAATAAATCAGAAAAAAATTCATAACTCAAAAACTAAATAACGTATCCACAAAATTAAAAAAAGATTCTTAATGTGGAAGGCAAGACCCGTCTATTGAGCTATGTTTCATCAATATCCATTAATTTTGAAATTTTCACTAAACTGCCTAATATCACACTTTGTGTAGGCTATTTTCTTTGTTAATATGTAACTTGCAGAAAGGCCCTACTTTGGAAAACAAAGTCTTGCAGAGATAAACACAATAGAAGCTATTTGTAGTGATGACTGATAATGAAATTTGATGCTGCAAATTTTATTAAATATTGGTATGTGCATAATAGAAGAAGTAATGGGGCCAAAAACTATTTTGGCTGAAGAGAGTACAGTAGAGTAAATACTTGAACCTGGATAATTCAAATATTCACCTAATTCAGATAGCAACATTTATTTTTCTTACATATACTGATTCTCTTTTTGGATTTGTTTGGACAGAAAAATCTGCATTGACCTATTTTCCTTTTATGACAATTTTCTTGGTTCTGTAATAACTTTCGAACTCAACTATTAAATATTTTTTTAAGTTAACCCCAAGAATGGTCAATCTGAACTTTTTTTTGCCAGTTTGATTATAAAGGTGTTCTCAGCAAAGAAGTCATTGATTGCTGTCCAAAATTTTCTTGATTGCTTTGAAGTCAAATGAGCTGTAAGGGGCTTTAATTGAAATCCAAACTTATCTATTTTTTAATAAATCTGCCCGTAGGAAACTTTTGCACCTTGACTTCATCGCTTGAGGAGTATGTCTTGAAATCTTGTTTTTTTTTTTGTTGTTGTTTTTTTTTTTAAACAAAAAAGAGAAAAGGATAAAGCATTTATTGTGATATTTTAGTAATGTATAGTGTAAGAGAAAAACATTCCAAATCAGTTACAAAATTTTGAAAAGTTATGAAGTTGTACACTTTTCACAAGTTTCAGAGTGTCATTAATGATGACATTGCTCATATTTTTTCAAGTCGTGGGTATGATGCAAATGTCATATTGCCGCTAAAAGTTTGGGGTTCATCCATTTGACCAGTTTGGCATACAATCTGGCTTGCTCGCACAGGGAATGTGTTGCTAGATAATTTTTCAATAAAATGTTTGGAACCATGTAACTTTAGTATGCTCTCTATACAAAAAAGTTTATTACTTAACTCCCCTAGAAATTTATTACTTAACTCCCCTAGAAATTTGTCTTTTGGATGAGAATAAACTGCTGAAAAGTTTATAATTGTTGTTGTTTCAATGAAAACTTTCTTTTTTCTTATTAGTACCATATCTTACTTCTTAGTCTTTAATTTTGACTTTTCATGTCACCCAGCATATGTTTGATTTGGCCCATGCATACCATATCAAGTTTATGATAGACCTTTTAAGCTGGGTCATGTTGCTCCGATGATCCCATAGTGTGACTCTACAATGTTTTGTCATCTCCAAAAACCAAAATGACATCATGTTGTGTTTTCCAGACCATTTTTCTGTCTTAGTTTGCAAAAGACTGTTTAGAATTTTTTTTTACTTTCTAGTCGTTTACCTAGATCTAGGAACTTACCCATCAAAATGGCTTTGTGTTGATGATGCAGATTGTTTACAATGCTTACAAAAGAATTTATCACAAGTGAAAAAAAGAAGTTATCATATCATTGTTCAAGTTTAAAACCATCTTTTACTTAGAGCAGAAAAAAAATTGTGTTTTGTTTTTTGCAAAGTTTTTTAATTATGTCCACCAAGTTTGAAAATTAAAAAAAAATATCCAACCTTGCCTATTATTTCTGGTAGAATGAGAAATGCAAGTATTACTGATGTCTGTAAGATTGTTTAAAATTTGGTATGTCTGTAGTCAGTGTAGCAAAAACATTTTATCATTTCTTATCTGCATGCAGTTTACTTTGGCTCCTTTTAATTTCCCTTGCAGTGGTTGGGATTTAATTTCTTTTTTACTAGTCTTTGTCAAATTTTCCAATTGTTCAACCATTGAGATGATTTTGCTATTGAAATGAGTATATCTTCCTTTTCTAACGTTTGTCAATGTTCCTATGTTTTGTCCTTTGTTTACATTTTAACGTTCTATCTGCCTAGAACAAAATTGTTGGGCCTTTAAAGAATGCATGTATTTTTAATTTAAAATACCTGCCACTGGAAATATAATAGTGGAATCCAGATAAAGTCAACACCTCGGGACCCCAAAAAATGTTGACTTTAAATTTAAGCAAGGTTGCCTTTATCCAATTTCTTTTGGGGGGGGGGGGGGGAACTAAGAGGATTGGAATATGCCCATTGTACGTACATGTAAAAACTGGGACCCTTTAGTTTAATACATTGTAATTTGAACTTGTTTTCCAGCTGGTTGAGAATGTTTTGCAAGAGGTGAAAATCAACTTGTTTGAAGTAGAGATATAGTAGTCAGCAGTTGTAACACAGCGCAATCTGTAGAGCTAGACTAGATAATCTCAACGAGCGCAGTGTTACTGTGAACACTGTGACCACTAAGTCTAGATCTAGGAAAGAACTCAGAGAAACGATAAAGGCTAGATTTACTCTAGACCCAGGGCTAGAATGGGTGGGGCGTAGGTCCACACAGAATCACTGTGTGCTCTCAACTTTATTTTGTTAGACAGGTGTCGTGAAGCGGGGAGGAGTGGTAGAATGATCAGTGACCTGCCCCAATCAACACTAGTCAGTCACTGTCATCTGTCCAGCACTAGCCCTCACCCTTCTCCCCTCTCCCCCACCAGCCCTCACCCTTCTCCCCTTTCCCCCACAAGCCCTCGCCAGACCATTGGGCCCAGGCAGGCAAGCATGCACTGCACGCAGTGTCTTGAATCATGAATGGAAACAAAGATCGTCCACCTAACCAGCTCCGCTTTTCTATTTGTCTATCCCAGGACCCATCTTGGGTCTCTCTATCTCTTTCTATCTGGCTTGGAGGTGTTGACTTAATGCTAAATAAAGAAGGAAAAATAACAGGACCGTTGCAAGGTGTTGACTTTAGTTTAAACAAGAGTTGACTTCAAGCGAGTTGACTTCTTGCCGATTCCACTGTACTTTCTTTTCCTTCTTGATCCAGTAAAGTTAATACAAGTTTTCGTTGTTTTTTTTTTTTTCATATCAAACAGAAATTCTATTATTAAAGAAACCTGAATTATATGTTTACACTTGCAGACTATTATGCTATTTATGTTGATTGTTCTAGTATTATATCCCTTAGGTGCTTTTTGCCAAATGTAGATGAGTGTTCCTTTGTTTTCTCATTTTTTGTTTCCATTTTTTATCTTGGCTCATTTGTTCAAAGTTTCCTCTTGCCAGCAAGTTTGTATTATTTTTTTTTACAACAGATTGGTTGATAATGATATATTGATTGTTTGATTGGTAGATAAAAGAATATAATTTATTTTGGCTCAGGGGAACTATATTTTGTCTTTAACCTCAACACGCAAAGCTTTTTGAAATGGAAAGAATGGATTGTTCAAGAGCAACAAAATTTTAGTCTTGTCTTGAAACCACCCTAAGTAGTCAGATTTGTAATGTAAAAGTGTCAAACAGTGGAGACCATTTATGAGTTGTTTTTTTTTTCATCTTTGTCTCTATTAAAATCTATTGGCATATATTGGGAGACCAGATGATTAAGTTCCAATGGAATCCTAATAAAGTCATCACCTTGGAATAAAAAAATGTGACGAATTTAAGCAAGAGCTTTTTCCATTGCAAAATTATTCAGAAATGCAAGGTAGGACTGCCAAATATATGGTTGACCTTAAGTAAGAGTTTTCTTTAAAAGTTTTGACTTTAAGTGGAGTTCACTGTATTTTGCAACAGATTTCAACACAGAATCTCGCAGCTCTTAGGCTTGGGGCAATCCCCACATGCTGAACAAACATGTCCACTTAAACCCCTCCCTTTCACCTGTCTCTCTCATCTAGGCCTAGGCCTGCATTAGGGCACAGCAAAATCATCTCTTCACACACCTTAGGCCTAACACTGAAAAAAGGCTTTGAAAGTTAGCTTTGCGACTGCGAGTGGTAACAATAATAACTGTTCATTGAAATCATTCTTCTAGTTTTTCTTGATCCAAGGACCTGAAATGCACACCATACCAGAGACTAGAACTGTATTGTATTTTCTCAGCTTTCCTGATTAAAAAGGCTTTGATACATGAAGGATTTCGTTTTAGTCCCATCAACCCTGTTATATCAGGTTTCCACTGCACTTTAAGGCCTTAATGTTGTTTCATCTGCATTTATATGTTTTTTTTTTTAATTCATGCTTTGAAGTAAGGCTCATTTTAGTCTCAAGCTGTGCCTTCAGGGCTTCATTTTGTGAAGCAATTTATTGTCCTTGTTTATTCTTCTCAAACATTACAGGGTGCAAAAGATGCCTGGTCTATTTCTTAACTTTGTTTATCATATTCTTCAAATGGGGTACGGTACTATATTTAAAAATGAAGACAAAAAGCTTGTGTAATTTTTATTTCCTTTTGTTACTGACGGATGGGACAGCTTCAATTCTAAACCATAGCTCAATGCATGCATTGCATCAATGTTTGAATTTTTTATAATATTCAAGTCTTCTTGTTTCAAATCCATGCTTGGTGGTTGTTTTTTTTTAAAGCCCTCAACCACAAACTTTGTATGAAGCAATAAGTCTGTTAGATGTTTTTAATTGAAATTGGGGTATGTATTCACATGAAATTCAATAAAATATTTGACAATGTTGGTTTATTTTTTTTCGTGGTCTTTTTCTTTTTGTTACCAGTTTTGTTTTAACTTTTGTTGTTTTGTGTCTTTTATACTGACTGTTAATGTTATAACAACTGTAGTAAAAAAAAATACTTGAGCATTGGCTGGAATAAAAATACTGCACTTGATGTGATTGCATCATGCCAGTCTATATAAATAAAGCTATGATCAATGGTCAAGAGTATAGTGTTGAGACAAGATCCCCCAGAACCTTCCAAATTTCTCTGTGGTGACAATGGTCAGTACCCAATGTACTGTAGTAAATTGTGGTTGTTAGTTTTCCAACTTGGTGACTACCGAGTTTCAAGGAATATGTTTACACTAATTACAGAGGAGAATACAGCAGTTGTGAGGATCTTTTGTTAGTACCTGTTACTAAAAAGTTAAATTTGGCGTCAATTCATACAATTCCTGTGTAATCACTTTAACCAGAGCATTGAACAGAAAGCATTTGCCTTGCGACCATTCTCTTCAAGAGTAAGATATAAAAAAATTAAATGTAAAAAGATGAAAGGGCCATTTAAAAAATAGAGTTTATTTTTCTCTTTTAAAATTTGATGTAAAAACGCATTGGCCGCGACTTCAAAGCCTTGGAATGCTAAGATAAAAGTCACGGTATTAGTGGCAAAAACCCCAGCACACTCTGATCTAGTTGAAACTTTAACACATTGAATCTTTACCTAAGTTGTTTTTATTTTTAGTCAAAAACATTTCTTTTATCGTTTTTGACTCAAAAGTCAAAGTAGTTGATGATAATGTTCTTTAAACTGATATTTATTGGCGAAACTTAACAAGTTAAATTTATTTATTCTTAATCTTATTACATGTAGCATAAGCGTTTTAAACAAATAAAGGTAACGTAATCATAAGTAAGGCATATGACATCATTTTCATGTGTCTAATGTGACAATAAAGATAAGAGAAGATACACTGAACACATTGATCCATTATTGGGAATTTGGCATGAACATTGGTGCTGAAACAAATGGCACATAGTTTGACAATTATGTATTTCACACTTAAGCACAAAAATACATTACACATAGGTAATTACATACCATCAAGACTCGACGATAAACACACTTTTACGACAGAAGCAAGTTTTTCTCTCACACTCACTTCCTCACCTCACTCACATTTCTCCTTGCGGCCATAAATTCACAGACATATAAAAAGCATAGATGAAAGAAAACAAAGCCTCGAAGTTAACATTTACGTGTGATTCTTTATTCCGACAATTTCGAGATATTGCCGGAAAAAAAGATTTTTTTTGTAACGTTCTGTTTTACTGTGGATAGTACAATAACTATAGTACAATATTCGTATTAATCACTACTAAGTGTATGTGTTTTTCAACGATGAAACGAAACGTGAGATTGGTTAGTTCATGTCAAAAATTAAGTCTGCATACCGTGTTTGAGTTGCAGTTGCAGAATTTTGAGATGTATAGATACAATGCATTACTGTTGAAAAGCTCTTCAATGCAGTAAGTATTGTATAATATTTGACCTAGACAAAAATGTTGAAGAAAAATGCTTTTAGCCAACTGATTACTGCGGGGAAATTGTCGTAAAACACATGCACTAAATTAAAATTTATGAAGCGGATTTTCAAAAAGTATGGTTGATTTTCTTCCTATCCTTTTGCTCATTGTTATTGTACAGAGACAATCAAAATATATAAGGACGCCTCTTAAACATTTTTTTCTCACCACAAATCTTTACTGAACAAGTGTTTTCGGGTGACAAAGATGATACATGTAAAACAAACAAGTACATTTACCTTTATAGCAGCAGCTCTCACAACTAAATGTATCATAACGTTGTCTAAATCCAGATGTATTGACTCACATCATCGTGGTGAGTGTTAAATCAAGCTCTTTCAACATGATCAAGATGACGGCATCCTTCAGTCACAAATGATTATGGATAGGGGGTTTGATTAGTATTTTTTGGCATGGCTGTAGACAGTAGAACCCGATTCTTGATGGGCAAAGCTACAGGAGACACAAGTCTACTCTATATCTTTGAACCCATTAAATGTACTATAAGGCGGGTGCTACTTTACCATCAGTTGATTCTGTGCCGCGGTTTTCAGTCAAAATGTTTGGGAAAGGGTGGGTTTTCACCACAAGCTGCAGCTATTGATTGACTGCGTTATAGTTGGGAGAGAAAGAAGCGCTTATTTCAGTGTCTGTTGGTTTCGGAAACGTTATTGCTAGGAGACATCTTTAGATTATTCATTGAATAGGTAACTCTCAAACCAAATTGTTAAAGTTGCGTCTTGTTCGTTGTTAAAATGTTATGGTTGTGTGTTGCGTCACTTAAGATTTCCTGTATCAATGTTAGGCCAATAAAAGCGTGCGACGGTATCACAACGCGTGAGGCTGTATTATTGTTGCAGCTAAAAAGCTCGAATCGTTCTCTACTACTTAGTTCAATGGGGAGGAAAGGACACTATTTATTTAGTTAGTTTTGCGTGTACTCGTATAAGAGAGAATAATCCATACGGAGAAAGAAGAAACGTGGACAGTGAAGTGGGACTGGGAAAATTAAACACAAATAATAATTTAAAAAAAACCAACTAAATTTCTGCATTCGTAAAAGAATTCCTGACTCAAAGACAATAAAATGCACAAAGATGATGTGTATATATAATTATATATACGGTACAAAAAATTGATTGTTGGTGATTCTTGGGTTGTGGGAGTTCAACATGAAAGCAATTTTTTTCATAAAATCTAACTAAAAAAAAACCCTGAGTATTCTCAAGATACCAAAGAGCTACGAATTAGACTCGAGAGAAAGGTTGATGATATTATGGATATTTTACTAGGGGATCAAACTGCTAGTTTGAATTATTATATTCTCTTGGAATTATACAAATCGCCGCCTCAGTATTACCCCCCCTCCCCCCGGTATAGCCTCCTATCTCCTTTTTCATTCTAATTGAGATAGGACATTACAATACTGAGGTGGCGAAATGTTTGAATAACACTTGCAGTGTTGCAAAGAGACTTAAAGAAATTTAAACAGAACAGCAATTTCATCAAAAGCATCAGTTTCCTTCTAATGAAAACCATAACATGTAGAGAAGGCTTCTTTCTACTAAAAGAAAAACAAAAAAGAAGGAGTCGAAGCTTAAGTTTTAAAAAAAAAACAGATAGAGAAACAATTAAAGATGTAACTCTTAAAATAAATTAACACAACAATCAGTTATTTGCGCTTTATGTTTCTGTTAAGATGAGCTGGAAAAGAAGAAACAAAATGGTTTGAGTGTTGTTCTTGCTTGTAGTCTTCTATTGTTAGCTTTTCAATTTTTTCTTGCTACATTTCTTTTTGCTCTAGACATAACTTTAAGCTTAAAATCATTTTGAAGTATGTTATCTCTAACCTAGTAACTTTTATCAAAAGTAGCAAAAATGTAAACTGACACAAATGATGATCCTTACTGTTATATTTTATGTTATGCAAACACTTTTGTAATACATGCAATTAATAACCACGAATTTCAAATTTCCTGCTAATGATTGATACTAGATGTATACACAACTGGTGACTAGTAAAAAGTGCACGAGGAAAGAGGAAGAGACTGTATCCTTTTGTTTTATATTGTGTGATGCTTATACGCGAGAGAGTGAGAGGGGGAGGGAGAGAGCGCGCGCGCGCGCGAGAGAGAGAGAGAGAGAGAGAGAGAGAGAGAGAGAATGACATTCTGGTAAGTTGATTAAAGAGAAATTTTTAAAATATTTTAAGGTTCTTTGCTATTTATTTAGGTAGTATTGTTTTTTTCTTGTGTCAAGAAGTAATAGGTTGTCAATCTGCTTTTTATAAACTACTAGAGAGAGAGAGAGAGAGAGAGAGAGAGAGAGAGGACAGACTGACGGACAGAGGATTTTTATAAAATATGCAAAATCAAATCAACCAGTATATCAATCAGTAGCAGCAGCTGCACTAAAATTACATGTACATGTATTTGAGTTTCTTTATATAACAAATAGAAAAGTAGACCTTTTTGTTTCTGAACTGAGTATCAGAGGTTTATATTTTTAACAGTGAAACACCCTAGCATATCTGCTAATGGTCAAGTGCTCATGCTAAATGTGACACCTAAGTGAGGTGGGCTGCTCTTCTTGCTTAGCCAGGGTTCAAAATCAAATGCTAAATCTGTTGGTTAGAAAACCTAGACTAAGTTGACCCTAGTGTTAGGGGCAGTAGTAGTGGCAACAGCAGCAAAATTTTAGAAGACATTAACTTAGTTTCAAGGATTTCAAACCTTGGATGAGTCATAAATGCCTTTGTGGCAGGAGTAGGGGCCTACAAGGGGCAGCAATTTCTTTCAATACAAACAAAATCTGGTGCTTCTGAATATGATGAACCACATATCTGAACTTGTATGAAAAACTTTAATAATTTAGGGCCAAATCTTTTCTATAGACCAATAGGTGAAAATAGATCTAACAAACATTTACTTTCAACTCAAGTTAATTAACTTAATAACTGATATTTTGAATTGTAGAGTATGAAACTTTAAAGGAGTTTCATAATTCAGTAAAGAGTTTTATGACTCCCAAGCTTTCTGAAGATGCCGATTCACAGATGCCGGACATTTTTAGTATTGTCCCCAAGCCTCTAAATGGTTAAAATACTTGCTATGATGAATACTAGTCTTTCTAAAGTTTAAATTGTCACTAATTGATATATTGTCTAAGAGATGTAAGGTGTTGACATTCGGGCAATTCACTGCATCTTGTCTTTAAATGGCATCTTGATCTAGATTCTAGGGTAAATTTATGTAAAGACTCTAACGTTTAGACGGATAAAGGCATGTTGTCTTAATTTGATACTTAAGGAAAATATAGGGCCTATAGAGAAAATTCTATTTCAACAGCAAATATCTCTCAACTCATCAAATTGCGATGATTAAATCTTTTAGATTTGAGTTCAGCATAGCAAATCTTGTCATAAGAGTTTAAATAATGGTGATCTTCAATGTTGGAGTACTTCTTTAAAAATATACTGTGGGCTTTTTTATATCACTGTATATTTAATGTCGAATACCGTAGCCTATCAGTACATGAAGAAAACTCATTATTTCACTTCACATCTAATAAAAAACTAGGTCTATTAATATTTCCAGGTCAAATTATGTTCATTTGTCTGTAACCATAACCGACAGTTTTTTCTTTTTTTTTACACAATTCTTGCACATTATCCTACCGTCTTAGCCGACGCGGTATTGTTTACATTCGCAACGATGACAATCTGAAGATAGCCCTAACCGGAATCACGGGATGCTGTGCCTTTAGCCGCACGTTGATGCAAACGCTTTCCAAATTTTCCCCAAAGCTCTCCTTACTAAAAGATAAGAAACAGAGTACACGAAATCCCGAAGATAAAAATAGTCTTTGAATAAAGCTAGTTGTGTCCGCCATGTTGTATTTGTTATCTTCACTGAGTGGTCAAACGTGAAACCACTTCTGTCTTTTTTAGGCCCTATTTGCTGATTGTTTTGCAAATGACATTCTGGTAAGTTGATGAAAGAGAATTTTTTTTAATATTTTAAGGTTCTTTGATTTAATACTTAGGTTGAGGTCTCGTCTAAGCACAATAGATTCGAAGACCAACTTAAATAAAAGCTATGCTGAAGATGTGTTTTCGTATACACCCTCCGGGCCGTGGCTTAGCGACAGGTTTCGAAACTTTCAACAAAATACAATAATTCCCTTTTTAGCCTTGGTTTAAACATAACAGTGCTTAGGTCTAGGTTCACTCTTAACTAGCTTTAAAGGTTTAAAACTCATAATGTCTACTATGCCTGCATACTAGGCACGAAGAGGCCCAGTTAAAAAATGACACCGAAAATACGAGGTTTAGCCTACTTTAGGCCTTTTGGTCTGAGAGTGAGAGGCGAAGAAAGGGAAAAGGAGGGGGTGGAGTTCGGACAAACTAGAAAAGTTGTTCCCAAAAATAAAATAGGCCTATAAGCTTATGCAACATTATTGTGTCTTAAATAGCTTACCACCTTTTCATGGCAAAACGTTGGGAAGGATTTTCACATCAGGGTGCCACCGTAGCTAGGCCTAAGTCTTTTCTTCATAGTAGATCTATTTTTTCATTTATTTAGAATTAAAGTGTTATTGGCAGTGAGATGCTTTATTTTAAAATTACATGTATAACAAACATTACTGATGAAATAAAAGATAATGAGAAGTTACTTCAAACTGAAATAAATAGTGGCACCCCAGTACGAAAATCCTGCCGATAGTTGTTTCTTAAAAGGTAAAACCTGGCACTTGCACGCTGCAAATCACTGAATAATCTGTGGTCCTGTGGGAGTGTGGGTTAATCTGCAGTAATCGTTATTTGAAATGCCCTGAACACGAAACCCGTCTCATGTTCCTAGCAATTAGCATATAATCGTTGCCTTATAATAAAACATAGGTCTCTATTTCTCACAGATCTAACTCTACTTTTGTAATCGACAAAGTTATAGTACAAACAGGAACACAGACAAAAACTGTTACAGCCAGAACGTTTACAAACCTGAACGGTCAACATGAGTTGAGATTACGGCATGGACATTAACGTTATACGTGTAAAACTGTGAGCATACACAGAATGGCTACTTAGTAGTGCAGCGCTAAAGTGTAGCATGAAAAATCTTTGAATGTTGAGAAAGCCTTTTTCTCGGAAGACAGCATGAAGAGAATTGAAATGCTTTTTTTCACAAAATATACCCATTCTTCAATGCGGAATGTTATCGCCGTAAATCATAACGGTCCGGGGATTTACTGTCTTACCACTGGTCATAATAGCCTACTACATGGTCATGGGTGACTTTAAACCCGAAAAGGCGCCTGAAATAGAAACGTTGAACCTTACGTTGTAATAATAATAATGAAGAACATTATATAGCGCTTTTACAAAAAGCTCAAAGCGCATTAGACAATGATGATATTGGCATCTTTTCAATACACATTCACAGAACAAAATAAAGTTAGGACAGATACATTTGGAATAGATGCGTTTTTTACGCAGACTTGAACTCCTGCGGGCCCTTGATCTGTCGAATGGGCAGAGGAAGCGAGTTCCAAACGTGAGGATCTGCATATGAAAATGATTTTTCTCCATAGGTCTTAGTTTTCACTGTAGGTACAACTAACGAATCTTTAAAGCTACCGCGCAATGTGCGAGATGGTTTGTAAACGCTAATCATAGATGACAAATACAATGGTGCTTTGTTTTGTAGAACTTTGTGACAAAGTAGGCTACAGCTAATTTAAATTTAATCCTATCATCTACAAAATATAGATGTACAAGAAGCGGTGTTAGTACTGTTACATGCTCTCTTTTGTTCTTTTTTTTTAGGATCATCCATTGTACTTCCTAACTTTGAAAAGAAAGTGAAATGTGCAGTGAAATTTGCATCGTTAGTGTTTTTTGTCAAAGACCTGTCATTTTCAAGTTCATGCGGGGGTGCAAGAACGATGGCTATGTGAAGAAACTAGAAATTAAAAGTTGCAGCAAAATTTGAATCATTTGGCACTATCTCTTCCGTTTATTGTTCAGCGTCAATCGTTTATCTCTCCTCCTACTAGTCCTAGTTCGCCATGCTTTACAATTGGCCGCAGGAACTGTAAGTTTACTACATGTATTTACAAAAAAAAAACCGAAGTTGAGAAACTCCATCTTAGTCTTGCTGGCCACAGTGAAACATTTAAATTTACCATAATGTCATCGGAATATTTAAATTCATTTCCCTTTGAATTTGGTTTTAGGGGCTTCTTTGTAATTGAACTACATCAATACATCAATTTGTTCTTGCACTAGATAGCCAAAGTTAACGTGCTTTTTCTCGCTTCAGAAGCGATGATTTTTTATTATTTTATTCAGGAAACTAATATTGGCTGTTATATTCTTCCTATTAACTTTTGCGTGACCGTTAAAATGTTATTTCTCCTTGAAATTTAATAGCCTTTGTCATTATTTTCTCTTATATAATGTCTATCTTTCTTTTTTTTCTCTCCGTCTCTTCCCCCGCTCTTTCTCCCTGTCTGTCTCTCTGTCTCTTTCTCCCTCGCCCACTCTATCTCTCTGTTTCTCTCCCTTATTTTTCATCTATCGAGCTCTCTATCTATCTATGTTTATCTCTCTATCTAAAAAATTATTGACGACAAGGATTGGAAGGCCTACTTACCTATATACCTATCTATCTATAGATCTATCTATCTACATATCTATCTATCTACACATTGTAGCCTAGTCTTACCTTATTTTTAGGCTACAATGTGTAGGCTACAAAAGCTCCTTATACAAGTTGAGCACTGCATTTCATGACATAAACAACCTAGAGTCCAATCTATCCACCTATCTATCTGTCTATCTATCTATCTATCTATACAAATTATTAGAAGATAACCTTACAATTATGACAGTCCTTTCAGTTACAAATTTGTTTCATTTAGACGGTCGGGCAGGCCGAATGGCTAAATGAAACAAATTTGTAACGCAAAGGACTGCGCCGAAAAGGTTTTGGTTGGTTGTTTGAATTTTAACGTCCCAGTCAACTTCGAGGTTATACCAGAGACGGCACTGGGGACAATTGAAAGCGTGCTGCCACACTGTGATGTAAGGTTCGCTTGCATACACCACACTCAGTCACATTATCCTGACACCGGGCCGACCAGACTTAGCACTAAATCCATAAAGCCAGACACCAGACAGATCAGCTGCTAATAACAATTTTAAAGTCCTTGGTTTGACTCGGCTGGGGATCGAACCATGTACCTCCCAATCTCTGAGCGAGTGTCTTACCACTAGGCCACAGAGCCGGTGCGCCAACCAGGCCGAATGGCTAAATGAAACAAATTTGTAACAAAAAGTTCTGCGCCGACCAGGCCGAATGGCTAAGCAAATGAAACAAATTTGTGACGGAAAGGACTGTCATAATTTTAAGGTAATGTTCTAATTTGTATAATTCGCTCCATCCGTCGAGCACTCTGTACCACTGTACTGCAAATATTTAGGCCTACCTGCAAACTATCTATCTATCTATCTCTCTTTCTATCTTTTATCTATCTATCAATCCGTCGGTCTATATCCACCCATCTTTCTTTCTTTATAGAATTGCCTTACTCTCTACAAAATTTAAATGAACAATTAATTTTAACGTTGACACTATATTATAAGTAGGACAACTCTGCAATCACCAACAAAGCTATATTTAAGTAAAGTCATTGGTAACTTGATGTTTGTAAGATCTTCTCTTTAGCCATTTTGCTGTGTGTTGTTTCTTAATTTGTGCAATATTTGGTATAAATCGGCATCGGGGCTTATTCTGTTTTGTTTTTTTAATCGGTCACCAAGAACAGTTATGTTTAACGTTTTCCTTTATTGTTTGTCTTACTTCTTTCCACTTTAACCCCCCCCCCCCCCCCAAAAAAAAAAAAAAAAAAAGAAAGAAAAAATAGCCATGCCGCTGGATACATTTATTTGCGGGACATGTCAAGAAACATTCACGGATCTAACTGACTTTGTCAATCACAAACAACGACCTTGCTCTTCCAATGGCACGACAGCAAACATGCCTTCAGCAGGGCCTGGCTCGCAGGATGCAGAGCTTATCCAGCTTCATGTGAATGAGTCAGGAGAGATCACTGGAATGACAGCTCAGGGGCTCGACGAAGAAGGTGAACTGATACGTAGGAAAGGTCTTTTAAAGTTGTAATTTATAAATGTAAAAGATACAAATAAAAGTAAAAAATTTAAGTCAGTTTTCACCTGAATTGAAGCACATGTAGGACCTATATATAAATTGAGTTTTGAAAACTGCCCAGTTTTATCGAATAACTCTAAAAATTTAGATTTTCTAAATTCGAAACCGCAGATGTGTGTATGACAAAGGTATTGTGCTCCGTCAAAATTTGTTTTACTGCACACTACTTGAAAAGCTTTGCAGTAATTAAAATTTACTGGTTGTCGTCGTTTTGTTGCCTTAGTTTATGTTAATGTTTTTGCTAATGATGGTCGTTGCTACATGTATTAAGTATGGGAACCGTAGCAAATCAATATCTTAACTCCTTACCAGAGATGGAAACGATTACATCTGAGCCAGTTCAGAGTTTGCATTGATGACAAAACGGAGAAAGGTCCCTGGAGGTTAGCACAAGCGGGCGTTGGGATTTATAAAGAGGCATCTTAGGCTTAGCCATGCCACGGCCGTTGCGTGTGACCACATTGACTGATCGAGAATGAAAAGAAATTTCTAGAAACATGGCCATCGTGTACGGTTTTAATTTAATTGGTTTAAGCCCAACATTTAGAGTTTGACGTTTTGTAACATTTGCCAATGCGCGCAACAATGTATTTTGGTACCGTGGGACTTACATTTGAAGCAGCATAGAAAATGGAACGAGAAAATTGATAATTTCCCGTCTTAAGAAATCAACGTCTGCCATTCTGTTTCAGTCGAAATCGAAGGTTTTTTTTTTCAGAAAAGATACACAGTTCATATTGACCCAAAACTTCTGGTCTAATGATTTATTTTGGTGGAATTCCAAGAGGCTCCTTAGTATAAAATGGCAAGTTATTCACGGCCTCTTTTTGAGAAGGGTTATTTTCTTCGGGCAGCTAACAATTCAAGTTTGCCAAAAACTAGATAGGATATTCAATAGATAAGTACATGTACGTAGAGTTCCTCTTTCGAACATTACCTGATCGAAAGTTGACTTTTAGCATAAATATTTGCATTGCTGATGGCGGAGCCCACTTACAGAGGTACACCAATGGAAAGGCCACGATTGTGTTTGATTGATATCCA
>BMAT01011533.1:177038-192186 GCA_019649035.1 Elysia marginata | reverse complement strand
TCCCGATTTCGCGGGTCCGACTGTATTATTATTTATGCAAATAAACTTACCATTAACATAAAAAGGCAAAGACAAACATATGAAGATACAAAAAGCCTAAAGAGAGAGAGAAAGATATCAGTAGCAAGTACCGTTATGTTTCTTATAAGCCTGTTCCATTACGGCCTTGAATATAACAAAATCTTGGCAATAGCAAAATCAAGGAACAGAATCATTGATTTTGTTATAACCAAGTTTTACTGTATTTTCTTCCAATATTTCATGAGAGTTACCAATCTACAAAAATTAAAACAAAACGAGATTTTGTATTTGAAAGGAAGAACCTTTCAACCCGTCCAAAACCGTCAGACATTCAAAGTTGTTAAAAATTTGTACAAAAACATTTTTTTAAAAACTTTAATAAGTTTAAACGTTTATGTCCTGTGATAATAATCTAATTCCTTAAAGAGATACAGTAGACATCAGATCCAGTAAAGTCTTTAGACTTAGAGGAGTAATTAAATTTACTTACACTCAACGTTTGTTGAAAGGGAGGTTTCATTAAAATGAAGTTAATTTGCTGATAAGTGTAAGTCCTTTCTGGAAGACTTTCATCAGCATTTTTGTGGTTTTTTTTGTATTAACTAATGTATGTTTTTTTGTTGTTCTCAAATAAATTTTGCATCAACAGGGAGGCGGTCATTTAAATGTCCATATTGTCCTCGAGTTTTCATGAGGGCAAACTCAGAGTTGCAAAAGCATATCTGGATCCATGAAGGCATCAAGCCATACACATGCCCCATATGTCCTTATGCATGCCGGTCAAAGAATAATTTGCAGGTAGGTTGTTGCCATATATATGAACAAAACTTTTTTGTTTGTTTCTCAAATGTTCCTATCAGTTGTTTTTGCATGTAAAAAAAAAGTGCTCATAAAAATTTCCGTTCAAGTAACTTCAAAATATCTATTGTGCATTTTGAAGATGATCAATATTTAGATTTGAGAGATAGGTACTGATTTTCTCTAAAAAATTATAATGTATGTTTTATGTCATTATTTAATGTAAGAAAAATGTTTTGATTTCCCTATTTCTTGTGAAATACACTTGAAATTTGTTTTAGAGATGGCTATGTTTTAAAATATATAATTGTGTCATATGCAAAAGATGCTGGATCTCATAGGAAAAACTTCCATGAACACTTTAGAATGGTTTTGTGTACTTTTGCCACCTTACTTTTAATTTTGTAAACTGCCTTTTTTAAGTTTGCTGAAAGGACTAAAATGTTTCTTTTTTTTTTTTACCGATCCATTTTCTATTTTGTGACGGATACTGATGTACTTGAAGTTGATCCAACTGAAGTATATCTTTTTAAAATCTTAGAGTCCAAGAGATAATCTATTTTCCCTTTTTTAAGGATGTCATGTCACCTTTCAATGAGATATCAATTTTTTTTTTCTTATATGATAACAGGCACATATGTTGAGACATTCTGCAGAGAAACCTTTCTCATGTTCAGAATGTGGGAAAGAATATAAATCTAAAACTGCTCTGAGGTGGCATGTGAGATCCCATAAAACAGGAAAACTTTTCAAATGTGACAGGTTAGTTTGCTCAAAGTTCTTTATCAAAGCAAAAAGGAATATATGTGTGTAAAGGGGTATTATTACTACCTTTATGAAGCTTATGGTGCTTGATAATCATTGCCTTATGCTTGACAATAAAGTGGATTATATTTTAAAACAATACAGTCAGATCCAGTTAACTGGAACTTGGATCATTCAATTACTTATTTATTTGAAACTGTTTTTGTATTACCAATCTTGTTTCTCTTCAATAAAATATACTAATACTTCAAAAAAAATTTAATGCCATTAGCAATACAGTCGGACCCGCGAAATCGGGAAACGCAAAATCAGGAATTTCTGTGAAATCGGGAAAAATCCCAGGGAACGGAATTTTTTCTATCTAAAGTCATCGTGAAATCGGGAAATTTTACCCGCCTAGTCGGGATAAAAATCTGTAAATGACTGTCAATATCAAGTGTTGACGGCATGTTATTTGCGGTCTAGACATAGGGAAAGCGCATCACTCAGGTGTTATGAATGAATTAGCACACAGGTAATCGATAAATGTTTGCTCTGTGCTTAGGCGACGTTTAGCAAGATGCTTGGGAGGGGTGTCGAAAAGTCTAACTGCCACGCGACGGTCTCACGGGTCAGTTCACTCCAGGTAGACATTGGTCAAGCTGTGTTTGATCTAATGGGTAATCTGGCAGATGGTAGACACGCGCCAGACATGGTGCAAACAAAGTGGGTTTTTAAGAAAGAGCACCTGTTTCAGTGTTTGTTTTGTAAAGTTGTAAAATGTTGACCTCTGCGTGTAAGTAGACTCAGTGAAAGTGTATAAAAATGTGGCTAAAAATCTAGAGCTTTTATGCATTGAACACCACTCAATGTGAAAGATGGCTTGCAAGAAAAGAGTTGATTTGTCTTTTGATGTTAAACTTTAAGTGTTGGACGCTCTTGAAAATCCAGGGGCAACAATAATGAAGGTTGCAGAGAAATTTAGCATATCCAAGTCTCAAGTTAGCAGAATAAAACAAAGCAAGGAATCATTAAGAGAGCTGCAACAATCCACAAGCATTTTGGGCAAGAAGAGAAAACGATACCAAGAGCAAAATGACGTTGGAGGTGCTTTGGCACATTGGATGACCGACAGGGTTGCCCTAAAATCTCACCCCCTCCCTACTCTTATTCTTTTTCTTACTCACAAACACTTTCTCTCCATATATCTAAACCCCCACCTCTCTCTCTCTCTTTCCACCTTACACCCACAAACACTCATCCTTTTCGCCTCCATTTTTTAACTTCTCTCTCTCTCTCTGACTATGTCTCCATCTCTTCCTTCCCTCTCTCTCTTACTCTGTCTGTCTCTCTCTGTTCTCTCTCTCTCTCTGCCTGAGTTTTACATTTATTTCCATGAGAGGTCCAATTTTTAGTAAAAAATGCAAAGACCCGGAAAATCGGGAAAAGATGCCTTCTTCCGAAATTTCCCGATTAAGCGGGTCCGACTGTAGTAAAAAAAAAAAGAAATAATTTATGGCAACTTTCTCAATTTTATATTTGAGTGTAGTCGTTGTTTTACATGAAGCCCATTGCTTTTGGTAAAATGCTTTCAGTGTTTACTTTCTTAGACTTTGGGAGGCCATTGAAATTTCTTTAAGAAACACCCTTCTCTACTTGTGAAACCTTTGTATGATTAATTGATGTTTCATGTGTAAAAAAAAATCAAAATTTTTCAATCAGATGTTCCTATGAGGCCACTCAGGCTAGCCATCTGAAAAGACATATGGAAACACATGAAGTTTTAAAAAGATTTATCTGCAAGCACTGTGATTATTCTGCAAACACTCTAGGATATATGAAGATTCATTATGCCAAGCACCATAAGGTAAGAAAAAACCCTGGCTTATCTAGGTTGAAGAATATCATCCTTTATGCCCTGCTAGGGAATTTCACTTGAGTTTCTGTCACCATGCATCATTAACCCTATAAATCTGTATGCCCGTTACACCAGACAAAGGTTTATTTTGCTATATATTATACACCAAACATTGGATAGCAGCATTGTTGTAGGCTAGGTGGAGATTGACAGTTCAGTCAGAATTCAAGAGTTTAGAATGTTGCAAATCAGTTTGGACGCTTTACAAACAAGGATATTTTCTTCAAACAAAAAAAAAAGACTAAATCTTTTTTCATATCAGATATATTTTCATGATTACCTTACTTGGCATGAAATGAATTATTTATAACATTTGTTTATGTGCATGTGTAATAACCTTGATCTCAGTATCTGTAGAATAAAAATGGTAGACTTTATATTTAATCTAATAGCAATGCAGTCTGCTTCATTCAAAGTGGTTGGGAACAGCCAATTATGTTTGAAATATCACTCAGAACTTCGAATGAGGGATGGTTGACATTAATGACAAAGAAATAAATACACGTTGTGATGCTAAATAGATCGGAGTTACTCATAAATTTGACTTATTATAGCTGGAGTTAATTGAACTCCACTTTAAATAATTAAGAATTGGCACAATGTTTATATAGATCTAAGGAGCTGGTATTATCTGTACCTTTAGAAACGTACTGTCAGACTCAAGGGAGGATGTTTCACTTACTAAAATACTCTTTTGATTTGGAGCTGTTGATGCCAAATGTACAGCGATTACAAAGAAAAGCTGATAGTGATGATGAGTCATGGCAAGAATTGTTTGGCCTCATTAGGTATAGGCCTATTGTGACCAAAAATCTATTGATTGACAAAATAACTTAATGAAGATTAATTTGTGATGCACAAAAGTGAATCAAATATAAGTAAAATTTTTACTTTATGAGGTACTGCATCGCTGACAATCAAATGTTTATTTTTTCTAAGGTGAGAAATAGAATTTAGAAGTTGTGCAAATCCTACTAAATTTGAAAAACTTTATCATGCCCCTTAGTATTTATATTATTTGATGGTTCACAATAGCCTGACGGCTCAAAGAGCTTATCGAAACCAATATAAAACCATATAGTTATGGAGTAAGAAAATGACTTCTGCCATTTTTGTTCCTATCACTAGGGACAAGCATTTTCTCATGAAGAGATTGTGGATCCAGAGTCTTCAATGTCAGACAAGCGAGTGTACAAGTGTCTCAGTTGTGGCTATCTGTTTGGAAACCTGTCTGACTTGAAGCGACATTTAAAGATCCGCCATCATGTGCTCATGCAAGACATTGCTGATATGGAACAGATGCAAGTCTCAGAGGTGGAAGTGAGTAGAGAGTTTTTCATTTGCATTAGGGGTTAAAGAATATGTATTTGTTTTTGCTTCATTATCAGAAATACTTCGTTTACAGTGGAAACCTCATAATTTGAATCTCATGGCAATGAAGAAAACCTTCAAATTAAAAGCATTTGAATTATACTCAAAAGGCCAGGTCTATTTAATAAGTCTCTTCTCAGTTCGATAGCACTGCCCTCTCTCAGTCTCAACCTACTCTTGTGTAGATGCAGTAACAAACTTATTCAAGGATAAAGATACCTCTGTGTAGCTTCTTGGATGGCAACTTTGTGCACTAAATGTTTATCATTAAAATGTCATGCTTCGGAGAAGTAAAATTGCTAGGGATTAGAAGCTTCAATAATGACTTTGAATTATGAGTTCAAATCTAACAAAGCCAAAGGAGAAAAAAGAACTTCGCATGTAGTTAACTTCGAATTGTGAGAAATTCAGATTACCAGACTTCTATTGTGGAGGTTTCCACTGTATTTTGGAGATGTAGTTTTTTTATTTTCTTATCAAGTCCTATATTTCAGGTGTCACTTTTACATTTCAGTGATACAGTCTCTACAACATCATCCTTTTTGTAAGAAGTATAAGAAATTTAATATCCTTGTGTTAACTTAAATTTAATATCACTGTGTGAACCTTTTCTGTATTCTTGTCTATGTTCAATTTTAATTGCCCCAAGATATCAACTTATCAGTAGTCCAGTGTATTGTAATATGGCTAATTTAAGGTTAAATATTGTTCTAATGGGTTTGTAAAAATACAGAATGAACTGTATCACAAAAGTAAATATCAGTTATTTAAGTTGAGGTTATTTTGATTCAAATGCTTTGAATGCGCAGGTAATGCAGTACGAGGATGTGTCTGGTGTGGCTGCTCCAACAGGGGGCATCGTGAGTAACCAGCAGAGTCAGTCACAGCCACAGTTACAACCCACGCAGACAGCTGGAGGTGAGCTTTTTAGAGCTATGAAACTAGTAATAGTAGTATTGTAGTACAGTAGAGACCAGATTACTCAAACCTGAATAATTTGAGTATTTGTCTAATTCAAACTATACTTATAATACTGATCATGTTTCTCTTTTGAAAACATGCTGATAAGTTGAAGTACGAGTGGTGCAAATTTAAACTCTGCTGCCATGGGGTTCAAAATCTCCATAATGGATTATACATAAGTTTTTATTTAACTTGTCACAAGATATGCATGCTTTAGCAGATAGTAAAATATGTATATGTCTCCCACTCTGTCCAAATGAGTCATAAGTCAAATGGCTTAGTTTTGAGATGTAGGCTTTTAAAGTTTAATGGGTGTTCAGGAGTTAAAAAACTGTTACTTTAGATATTGAAGCTAAAACCATTTTTAAACAGTTTTCATACCGAATTCTTGTTCTATGTGTTTAATTATAGCTGTATGGGTGCTAAGGTCTAAACACCTTTATAATTTTAACTTTAAATGCTATTTTCTCCATTTTCTGAAATTTCACTAGACCTGACCCTCCCGACTTCAAACTGCCATAATTTCATACAGAAGCACGATAGAACTTCTCTTTTGTTTTTTTGATATTAGAGAAAATAAGCTTTTCAGTGATACCAATATCTGACTACCTTCCAATTTCAACTTAAGACTCACTTTGACTCATTGCAAGATATATTATAAATTTCAGGTATTGGTAAACAAATCTTTTAACCATGCTCAGCGTTCTCAGGTTTGAGAAATGTTCAGTCTCTAAAAACAAAAATTGCTCGGCAATTATAAAAATTGTTTTATTTGAAACTGCCTTTTTTTTTTTATAAATCTTCCGTGTAATTTTAGATTTTTAACAAACTAAAATTAAATTCCCTGTCTTTAGAATAAATTATGGTGTACATGTTTACAGATTGCAAAAAAAAATAGAGATAAATAGCCCACATGAACAGAAATTCTAAGGAAAAAAAATACAGTGTGGTCAGTTTGAGTCGAAGTGCTTGGGAACAACTAATTTAATTTGAAGTATCAAAACTTAAAGAATGCTTGACGAAGAAAAAAATACCAGTTGGGATCCTTATTTAGGTTCCTGTGACATTAGTACTGTGTTTTATGTAAGAGGGCAGGCTGATAAATAAGGGCCGTTTTTTAATAACTTTTTTATTTGAAGGACTACAGAAGCAAGTTACACATCAAATGAAAGCTTAGAGTCTCACCTATCTGATAAACTATCATTTTTCAACATAGTCACCATCGTGTTCAATACAGAGGCGCCAGCGCTGTACAAGTTTTCGCATTCCGTCGGCGAAGAATTTTGGTGTCTGAGATCGGCACCAAGAGCAAACATCCGCCTCAACTTCTGCATCGGTTTCATAGTGATTTCCTTTGAGATGTTTCTTCAGCAAAGGAAATAAGAAAAAGTCAGACGGGGCCAAATCAGGACTGTATGGCGGATGTGGTATGGTAGGAAGTTTTAACTGTTGTAAAGCGCACTGGGTTTGGCGACTGGTGTGTGGCCGAGTATTATCGTGCTGGATAACAACGTCTTTGACTTTGTCCTGTCGAACCCGTCTGAGTCGGCCCTTCAATGCACACAGAGTTGACACATATTTCTCTGAATTTATTGTTGTGCCTTGCTCCAAAAACTCAATATGGACAATACCTTCCATGTCCCAGAATATTGTCAGCAAAACCTTTCGAGCTGATGCGACGACTTTGAACTTCTTTGGGGCTGGAGAGTTCTTGTGTCGGTACTGCATAGACTGCATCTTGCTCTCTGGGTCATAGTGATGGACCCAAGACTCGTCACCAGTGATGATGCTCTTCAGAAAATGCTCGCCGTCATGAGTGAATCTTTCCAACAGTTGTGTACAGATCGTTTTCCTCTGTGCCTTCATTTCCACAGTGAGCTGTCTCAGTACCCATTTTGCCGAGACTTTCCTGTAACCAAGGTGGACTAAGATAATGTGATGAACTCGTTCTTTTGAAATGTCAAGCGCATTTGCAATGTCTTTTTGTTTCACTCTTCTATTTGCAACAATCATTTCGTCTACCTTCTGTTGGTGCATAGTGTCAGTTGCAGAGACCGGCCGCCCGGGCCTTTTGCGATCACGGACTGTTGTTTCTTTAGGGTCTTCTCCTCGATAAAATATCGCCCACTTTCGAACTTTACCTTCAGTAAGACAAGCATCACCATATACAGCTTTCATTCTCTTGTGGATGACAACTGCAGAGCATCCTTTTGCTGTAAGAAACTCGATAACAGAGCGTTGTTTCATAAGGTGGTCATTTCTAGCAGACGCCATTTTCTCACCGACCAAGATCGCTGCACACATATTGCAACGTCAATGATTGTGAGCGCAAATGACGTCACACAGATCTATTTTGTGAAGTGTGGCTAGACAATTGGTTCGAGAGTATGCGTGCAAAATGTGAAGTTTCTAGCGCGGTTATTTTTAAAGTTACAAGAAACGGCCCTTTATTATCAGCCCGCCCTCGTACATTTTTTTGTGCTATTTCGGTTTTTTTTTTTTATTATCATCTTGTTGTTTTTCCCACAGCTGAAATTCAACTGCAAATGCAAGGAGGGGATGGCACTCAAAGCTTCTCTGCTGCCAATCTAATTCAACAAATCATAAGTCTTTCTCAGGTAAGATACAATCTAACCATGTGGAAATTTTCAATAATTTTAGCAAACATAAAGTGCATGTTTTGTGACACAATTTGCTCTGATGATTCATTTGATTGTTCCTTCTGGCTCTGGCTTCAATATCGTAGAGTTTGGTGTCCATTCCCTTAAATGATGTTTCCATTTCTTTATTTTTGTGTTTCAATTTTCTATTTTCTTCTATCATTTCTGCTATCTGGCACTACAATGATTCTGTCCTTGTATGCATTTCCTGCATATTGTTCTCAAAGTTCAACATTTTCTGTTCGATTGAGTCAAATCTAGCATCACATCGCGAAGACAAAGACTCGATTGCTGACAAAACGTAAGACACGTCAGGCTGAGCGGTAAAATGGGTGTTTTTGGCATTGTGGGTCTGGTTGGATTTCAACACTGACTGCACCATTGCTAGTCAATGTTGTCTGTCTCGATCGGGTTTGACTCACTTTAGACTCAGGGTTGGTTTCTACATCAGCACAGCAGAGTAGGAGTATTGATAGTGTGAAAATGCAAAGGGCCAAATCACACGCAGGACATTGCAATACAATGGTGTGCAAAAAAGAGCATGTTCATTTCAGGGGTAGGAAGCAACACACTGCGGCCTGCCATTGTTCCGTCCCAATCATTGTTTATTATCAATAGTTGCCTTAGCTGAATTGAGTTGACAGGGTCCAAAGTCCATAGGAGGTTTTTTTACCAAACTGAACACAAAATCGCATACTTTTGAGGAAAGGGGGTGAGGGGGGGGGGGATGGCAGTCACAATGCTACGACAGTTGTTGAGACTCCTCGAAAAAACACAATTATTAAGATACCTGGCCAAATAATTATGAAGTTAAATTACAATAGATCTCAAAGTCCTCACAGAATAGCCCCAGTAAAAATTCGCACCAGATATCAGGTGCTTTTTATACTTAGAAGACCAAGACGATCAGATGATCAAAAACAATCACACGCCATTTTAGGCACCTTAATTTTTTGTAATCTATTGAAAATAACTTTTTGCCTGTGTAACTGTGGGTTTTATGGGAGTTAAGAACCTGGTCCCATAACCTGCGCACAAACAAATGCCAAATTTACCTGCTTAAAAAAATTCTACTGAATGCAGCACAAAGTTCAATGGTTGTAAGTATATCAATCAAAGCTATCAAACTGTTATTTTCTCAAGTTTATAAATAAGTTGGATATTCATAGGAAAATCTTGTTTTGAGTCTTAAAATTTCATAGCTAATAATATTTTTGGGTACGTAAATGTTTTTCAGTTTGGCAATGGTCATGTTCGAGTGGTATCAGAAGATGGTCAACCTCTTGATATTGCTCCAGAGACAATTGTACTCCGTCCGGATGGTCAGGTGCTACTCTCTGGTGATGGAAACTCAATTTTACCTGGAAACCAGTTTGTTATACAGTACTACAACCCTGAAGAAGTGGTAAGGATGGTAAACAGCTATTCATAATAATTCATTGTGTCTTAAAAAAAAAAAACAGAAAAGAAGAAATAACTAAAAAAATCTCACATACATGTAATTGACAGGGCTTGAATTGAATGAGATAAAGGTGTTCCCAAAAGGGCAGGGTCCTTATGTGTGTGTGGGGGGTGGGGGTTATAGAGGAATGCCAGCAACCTCTAAAAATTTATGACCATTTACACATGCTCAAAATTAGAAAATTACTGGGAAGAAATTTTAACTGAAAGTGGAAGTAAAAAAATGACCCTACTCTCCTGTATTTATGTGCAACTCGAGCACTCCATCATTAACCTTATTTACAGTAGTATCCGGTTAAACGCACGGTACTTGGGAGGCTAATATAGCGTGCGTTTATGAGATGCGTTCATTTATAGAAAGTACCGGTAGTAAAAATTACTAGATCTACTTACTTCCCTTTAAATTAAAACGAGAGAATAAAAACCAAATTGTTTCCCTGGACCACACAAATTGAAACGGTATAATCAAGAACATCAAGACATGTTTGTCTTGTAACCTAGTGGTGTATCACCTGTATATAAGCTGATTTTGTTTAGCAGTTATTGCATGGCAACCATCCATCCATTTGTTGACCAAAGAGAAGGGGGGGGACTAACAGGGAGGGGGAGTGGGGAGGCGTGGTCGAGCTGAACACTATATATAAGAGCTATTAAAAGCTAGCCTACAACAATTTACGTTACCTGTCAATGCGGTATGGGTGAAGTACACGTTGCATCATGATATTGCTTGTTGTGCTCTAAGGTCTACACAAACTATCCCCACGCGACAGGCCTTTGTCCACCTTTTACCCTCCATGCCTTCCTATTCACACCCCTGCCCCTAAGCCTTCCCAACCCAAAACGTGCAAGTATGGTATGGTAGTGGTGACAATGAAGGAAGATGAGAATCCCTGCTGAGTGATTCTGGCTTTTTCCGCACGCCTCAGTGGTTGCCTGATCCACTAAATTTTACTGATTTCATAAGTCATAGCCTGCGTTTAGACGATGTTGCGTGTGTTTAGGGTATACTGATCATATAGAAGAAAATCGGTCACAGCGATTGGGCATTAGTTAAACCGTAGCTTGCATTTATCTGACGTGCGTTTAACCAGATACTACTGTACCAATTTGTTTAAATAAAAAAAGATAAATTATACATTGTACATTGTTTACATTTCAGGAAGAAGTTATGGTCATGTTATGATTTAAAACAAGCCCTCTTTTTCTGACAATATTTAGGGAAGTCGTAAGTGCTTAGCTGATCCCTATTTCACTATGCATTTTTAGCTTTTAAATAAATTGTTTTTCTTAAATTCTTATCTCATACTGTTTGAAACAATACCAGAACTCAAACCTGATATTAAACACTTTTTATGTAGGTTTTTCTTCCAATGAATTGAAATCTATTCCAGAAATTTTAATAAAAATTGGCTGGACAAGACCTTTTATTTTCTCAGCATTGCAAATTATTTTGGGTTATATTTTGTAAAGTTAAACGGAAGAAACTAAAGAATCGTTTTTTTTTTGCAGTTGAATAGTTTTCTTTGACTTAAGATTTTTCACCAAACATTGAGATTTTGGAGGGGTTTGAAACTTTTAAGGGCGCCAACGTGACAATAATACTATAGCAAACTGCAAAGGGTCCCACAAAATTAGTCTACATGCGTAATTTTGTGATGTGGAGTTACCAGTATGTACATCATCAGAGTCGCCTTTTGAAGCTATGTAAGTTGGTAAAAAATGAATTTAATATCGTTTTAGGTTTTGAGTTATCGCACTTGAAAGACAAGGAGTCTGAGTGACCTAGTTTTCAAATAATGAAAAAAATTCACTTTTCCCTATGTTAAAGCCGAAAGGACAATACCATGTCCTTAACAACCTTTAATACACATTTTTAAAGATTCTTTTCAATAGTCTCATTAGTGAATATGATGAAAACAATCATAAAGTTCAGACTTTGCCTAAAAATTCTGGGTTAAAACTTTGACCAAGCTCTGAAAAATGCCCATTTTCTTGAATCGACCAGCACCACATGTCGACTCATGTTTGTGGGAGTGCGACTGCTGCAAATTTATATCATTAGAAACTGCATTTTTTATTGTGTATTTAGGTATATATACTTGGCAAGTAAGCAACACCTATTGCCTAAACTGTGGACTTTGAGTACTCAGATTAACTGTAAACTAAGTGATAACTTAAGTTAACCCCTTTCATTTCAGACCGAGCCCTCAGGCAGCATTGACAACTCTAATTCAGAAATACAGTTAGCACCAAAGGATCCAAATCATCAGCTGCATCATGAACAAAGGCTACAAGCACAACAACAACCGCAGCAGCAAATACAACAGCAACAGATAATAGTGGCAGCTCCAAGTGACAATCAGCCGGCCCAAAGCAGGCAGTACATCATTAACAACAGCCCAGGCACTCAGATCACCATTCAAGAAGGAGAAGAAGTAACAGAGCAAATTGTTACTGTAGATAGCCAGGGCAACCTCATAACAGTCGGCCCTGAAAAGACAAATGGAGTCCAGTTTCTGTCAGCCTCTGGTGAAACTTCTGGCATTGTAGAGTTGGAGGGTGGAGAGGATGGTGATAACCGTATGATTATCACAGAAGATCAAGAGGGTGCATTAGTTATTGGATAGTGTGTGAACAGTGGAGAGACTGTTCAATAGCTTCTCATGCCTTCTAAGGCTAACAGTAAAAAGTAACGTGAACAGTGGAGAGACTGTTCAATAGCTTCTCATGCCTTCTAAGGCTAACACAGTAAAAAGTAACACTGTAATTGTAAGACAGAAGTGCACAAGATCGCTGCATTAAGTTCAATGATCAAGCACAATGTCCTGATTCAACTGAATCAGAAATCAAGGGTTTTCACACTTAATAAATATGTAGGAACTATTATGATGTGTTAGTGTGACCAGCAAGTAGATCTTTAATTAAATATCAGTGACAAAACTAACTACTCAAGTGTTACTGTTAACTGTAGTGTTATTGTGCCTAGAATTACCAGTGCAGTATCAACTGTCATAGAAAATCTGTAGGAAAGTCAGAAAATGGGTATATTTGCCGAATAATGAGATTAAGCAATACGTTCTGTAGTTGAAAAGCTCTTGAAAAGCGTTTTGAGGCAGTAAACCAACTACAGTGAGCCTCAGATTCAACAAACTTTTTGGGAAAATTTACAAAGTTTGTTGAATGCAAGATCTCTGTAAAGTAGCCCAAACAAATGAAATGAAAAAAATCTCACAATTTATAAAACTTGTACGTGTACTTATTTCAATTATAAAATAGAACGATCTGATGTTGGGTTTTTTTTAGTCTTTTTTCTGGTATGTTTTTCACTTTATCTGCTATATAGCTTTCACAGTATCAAAGCGAAAGAGAGTGATTAGAATATCAGAGATAAAACTTGCAGCATTGTGCATGTTCTATTCTTTGTAGTTTTAAAAAATGTTTCATATTCAAGGTTGATGGCTGGTGTAGAAATTCCTTCTTTGGTTTATTTTGGGTTACTTTAAAGAGACCTTGCTTTCAACAAACCTTGGCTTCAACGAGCTCTTTGTATTTTTCTGCAAAGTTTTGTTAGATTCGAGGTCCACTGTTCTTAAATTAATAACAAAAAAAACAACAGTCGCACAAAAACCTACTTCAATCACTTGTAAACTTAAGGTTGCTTTATTTGTTAGTGTATTGAAATGTTGCTGCTTTATTTGTGAACCAGTGGAAGGATTTTCATTTACGAGCTGAATCAGTGGCAGTCAATGATCAACAATATTTTTTTTATATATATAATATACACATTTTTAATCCCTTTTGAGAAATTTGGCTTCGTTACTCAACTTAACAGTGTTGCAACAGAGCAGCACCACTTACGCCCTAGCAGACTAGTACATTTGAAGGTCACTTTTAACCCAGATATAGGGTGTTTCAGGCGCAAATCACAAATTCAAGAACTGCCTGGGTACCAATTTTACAGGAGGGTGGACTGGGGAAAATTAGGGTAAATTGCTTTCCCAAGGCAATTGCAACATGGCATCGTTGGGAATCGAACCCGCGACCTCCAGATATCGAGCCCGACACGCTAACCAAATTAAGTGCCCGAATTTAAAAAGTGGAAAATACACAACTCAAAACAGTCCAGAGGAACTGGAAATGCTTGGGAATAGTTAATTCAGTCAGAGATATCATCAGAATTTCAAGTTAAGGGATAAATGACAAAAAAAAAAATACTTCAGGGGAGTCCACTTAAGATAGGCCCTGTTTAAGATAAAATTTGAGTTAAGATAAACTAGATTTTGCTTTCCTATTTTTTCTTTATCATCTGACTGTCTAATAAAGTAATATACACTTAGGATAAAATTGACTTTTTACTAAGTCCAGAGGGGTGTATCTTAACCCAAGACCCGCGCCAAGCCACTATATTGGCTTTGATTTGAGGAGTTTACCAGTGCGGCAAGCCACTATTTTGGCTTTGAACATTCCGCCCGCGTCCCTTACTTTTAACTTACATTTCGCACTCCATTGTCATACTAGATAGCTGGGAACAGGGAACTCACCCCTTACAACATCAATCGATAAATACAGAGAAAATTTTCCCCTGATTTGCCGCCTCATGGTGTGATTACAACCGATTCCACTTACTCGAGAGTCCAAGAGGGAAAGGGACTGATGTGGTTCAAAGAGGTGTCAAATTTCGCATATCTATAACAAAAAGTCTGGCAAGGATGGATGTTTGGTAGGCCCTGGTTTTGTGATTTTGACACCTTCTGAGTAATTGACGTATTATAATCCCATCCAGAAGATCCTAGACGCTCATAGTCATACAGGTGGAGGGGACGTCGACCAGAGGAGGTCTCAACGCCTGTCTGTGGTCATTTGGACTGTTACGTATTAGCCACCTGTCATATGTGTAACCAGGTCCAGCCTCCTGTCAATCAGTGTTATGAAAGTTCTCCCCAATTTATCCAGAGGGAAATGATAAAACTTTCTCATGGTGCTAGCATGCTTTGAAGAGAAAGAGGACTGGGGCAGTGGGATGGAGGGGTAGCTTTTCGCGTGTGTGTTAGAGGACTGTTACATTTCAAAGGTACAGTCGGACCCGTTTAATCGGGAAATTTCGGGAGAAGGCATCTTTTCCCGATTTTCCGGGTCTTTGCATTTTTTACTAAAAATTGGACCACTCGTGGAAATGAATGTAAAACTCAGGCAGAGAGAGAGAGAGAACAGA